>PVJH01011718.1:0-67531 GCA_004026705.1 Nesogale talazaci | reverse complement strand
CACTGCCCTCTGGTGGTCATAGGAGCTACCCAGCCTTGCTCCTGGAGAGCTGCTGCTGGATTTGAACTGCCAAACCAGTGGGCTGCAGTCCCACACTCAACCACTATGCCACCGGGACTCAGCCCCTGATACTATTTTTTTTAAATAATGCACTAACTAACAAGATCTTGTGATAATTAGTACTGTTGAATATAAGTGCTACTTTTGCAAAGGCTGTAAAGTGATATACAAATATCCATGATTTCTAATGGTGACTGTCACAAGTACTGTTAATGTTTATTCAGATGACACAACCTTTCTTGCAGAAAGAAGATGAAATGAAGCACTTACTGATGAAGGTCAAAGACTACCGCCTTTAAAATATGAATCATAGCTGAGCCCTGGTGGCGTAGTGGTTGTGCGCGGGACTGCGGCCCACTGGGTTGGAGGTTCAAATCCAGCAGCAAGGCTGGGCCTCCTACTCCCACCACCGGAGGGCAGTGATGCCCAAAAACAAACAAAAAAATATGAATCATAAAGAAATCAAAATTCCTTTTAATGTTGTGATAAATGGAAAGGAAATTGAAGTTGTCAAGTATTTTGTTCTTCTTGGATCAATAACCAATGCCTATGAGAACAACAATCAATACACCACAAATGCATTTATTTCATTAGGAAAATCTGCTGTAAAAGACCTCCTTAAAGAGAATAGAGCACATCCTGGCCCACCAATCCTTGAGGACATTATCTCCACTCAGAACAGCCAATGCACAGAGAGGATCACATGGTCAATCCCACATGAAACACAATGTCCATCGCTGACCCAAGGCCCTATGGGGACAACACTGGAGACACAAGGTCAGGATTACACCTGGTTTGACTCCAGGACACTGAGGCAAAACACTAAGGGAGTGCAGCAGAGTAGCAGGGGGGAGCAGACTATGGAGGTCCTGAAGGAGTGCCAAGGAAAGACTTTGGGCTGGGGCATGGCATCACATTGGTCTCAACTGGAGGACACTCCTAGAGGCCAACAGATCTTGAACTATTTATAGGTCTTTCTTTCTTATTATTTGTTTATTTTTACTTATTTTTTTCCTGAACATTGGTTTATTTGTTGTTGTAGTCATCATTTTGTTTTCTTGCTATATCTTGTTTTTAGTGTGCGTGCATATTATTATCTCTGCAGGTCTATCTAGATAAGATAGGCTGGATGAACAGTTTGGAGGAGAAAACAATGGAACCAATGGTTCCGGGGGGACATAGGAACGGGGGAGGTGGGGGAAAGGAGGTGGTGTTGACCAACCCAGGCACAAGGGAACAACAGCTGATCCAAAATCAGTGGCAAAGAGGATGTGAGAGGCCTGATAGGGTTGATCAAGAGAAATTACTGAACCCCAAATGAAGGCTGAACATGATATTGGGACAAGAGGAAAGTAAAAGGAAATAGAGGAAAGGAATAGGGCATTTATAGAGGTCTAAATACAAACATGTACATAGGTAGATAGATTTATATATGATGATGGGGAAATAGATCTACATGCATATACTTATAGGTTTAGTATTAAGGCAGCAGATGGACATTGAGACTCCACTCAAGTACTTCCTCAATGTAAGAATACTTTGTTCTATTAAATTGGCATTCCATTATTCCTACTTTCCTGACATTGTCACTGAAGATAAATGTGGGCATAAGCAAAAGTGGTGAAGAATGCTGATGGTGCCTGGTTATCAAAAGAAATAGCATCTGGGGTCTTAAAAGCTCACAGGTAAACAAGTGTCCATCTAACTAAGAAGCAACAAGACCCACATGGAAGAAGCACACCAGCCTTTGTGATCACAAGGCGTCAAAAGGATCAGGTTTCAGGCATCAAAAAATGAAAAATTATAACATTGTAAATGAAGGAGCTATAGATTGGGGAACCAAAGCCCATCTGTAGGTAATGGGACAACTCCTTATAGAATGGTCACAGGGAGGAGATGAGCCAGTCAGTGTACAAATGTGCTTGACATACAGTGGATATATATATGGATTGTAATGAGAGTTGTATGAGCCCTCAATAAAATAATTTTTTTTAAAGACCTCCTTAAAGTGTTAAGAAACAGGGCTGAGCCCCGGTGGCGTAGTGGTTGTGCGCGGGACTGCGGCCCACTGGGACGGAGGTTCAATTCCTGCTCACAGGAGCAAAGGCTGAGCCTCCTAATCCCACCACCAGGGCAGTGATGCCTTAAAAAAAAAAAAAGATCTAAAAAAAAGTGTTAAAAAACAAAGATGTCATTTTGAGGACTGTGGTGTTTCAACACATGACATGGTACCAATAATCACTTCATATGCATGTCAAAAGATTACCAAGCAAGAATAGATGTGTTCACATTATGATACTCGTGAAAAAACCATGATTTCCTCCCAAATGAACAAATTTATTCTAGAAGATGTACAGACAGGACATTCTTTAGATGCAAGAATGGTGAGACTTCATCTCATTTACTTTGGAGAGATCAAGCACTGGAGAAGGATATCATGCTCTGTAAATTAAAAGATCAGCAGAAAAGATAAAATCTCATCTTCTATGAGAGGGTTGCAACCATGAGTTCAAACAAAGTAACGATTAGGAAGATGGTGTAGGATGGTGTGGAGGGGATGTGGGGGGCAACCTTGTGTTTGATGATACATAAGTTCTCTGTGTGTTGGAATGAACTCAATGTCAGAACAACAATAACAATTAACTTGACTGTGGCTTGCTTATAATGGAATAGAGTTACTGAAAATAAAGAGATATATTTTTCTACTCAAATTCATAAACTTAAGAATCTAGACCCCCTGGGTGATTCCTGCTCTATGGTAGATTATGGCAGATTTCATATCCTTTTATTTATGGTGCCAGTTCTTTGATAAGACAAGTGCTAGTGGACAATGAGTGAGTTGTAGCAGCAGCAACAACAGCAGCAGCAGTAGCAATAGGATTACCAGTTGTAGCAGCAATTGTAGTAGTAGTAATGGGAGTAGAAATAACAATAATATTAGCAGAAGCAGTAATACATACATGAGTACCTACTACATTCCAAGAATACTTCTAGTTGCTTTACATGTAAAGGCCATAAAAGGCAGAGAATACTGGGCAATACACAGAATAGGTGAAAATGTCTGAAGAATCAATATATATTGATATATTGATTATATAGGTTATATTTAACATATTAGCTATTCCTTAACTTTCTGGAAAAATTTGACTGGAATTAGCTCTAAAATCCTGTAATTTTTTGAATGCCACAGGTGTTCGAATGTTGAGTTACAACTTTGTAGCTCGTGTAAATATTCATTTTTTATAGTGTTCATAAGAATAAAGAATCTAGGGTAGCATAGCTCAAGTATTTCTCAGCTTGTGTGAAATATGTAAAAAATTATCCATATTAATCTGGTTCAAGTGAATTTTACAGTAATTTTGCACTTTGAAGACTCTGGCTTTTTATTATGTAAATTTTTTCATCCTTTCTGAAATGAATCATTCTTTTTCTCAGGATTACAGAGGCACTTTCGCATGATGCCCAGCTTAGCATTGAATCTTTTCATGTATCCTTTTTTTACCACATTGATTATAAACTTCTTGAGTGCAAGTAACAGATCTAACATATAATTTATATCTCCTATAGCAATGGTGGCATAGTGAGTTGAGTGCTTAAATACAATATCAGCTGTTCGAAGCTACCAATTGCTCCATGGAGAAAGATAAGGCAGTCTGCTTCTGTAAAAATTTACAGCCTTGGAAATCCAAAGGCACAACTCTACTGTGTTCTATATGGTCCTTATGAATAGGAATTGACTCAGTGGCAGTGATGTATGTATTTTTAATGGTACCTGGAACTGTGGCGGTACACAAGGTTAAGTCCTCAATTACTAGTTGAAAGGTTCGGAGTTCG
Source organism: Nesogale talazaci (assembly GCA_004026705.1). NCBI lineage: Eukaryota > Metazoa > Chordata > Mammalia > Afrosoricida > Tenrecidae > Nesogale > Nesogale talazaci. The sequence continues at coordinate 63,637 of PVJH01011718.1, read as the reverse complement.
AACCTCCTCAAAGGCAGCTCAGAATACAGGCTGTGATTTTTATTTTGCATTTGCTTCCTTGAAATTCTGTGGAGCAGTTTTCCTGCATCTACACGGGGTTGCCATGACTCAAGATGGACTAGATAGCAATCCCAATAATGCCCGTGAGTGAGGCACTTTGATTGACGGGTGAATTAGTTACAAAATAGTTCCTAAAAGTCCATTTTCCCTCAAGCTTCCATGTTCAACCTTATTCTGGGTATCTACACAACTATATCTACTTGATTTTATTAAAGTCGTGAGATGTTGGGCCTCCTACTCCCACCACCGGAGAGCAGTGATGCCCCCCCCCCCGCAAAAAAAAAAAGTTGTGAGATGTATTACTTTTGCATTTATTTAAGCGATAAACTTGACTTAATTTTTTGCCGTTATATATTGACAATTATATAAGGGCATTAATTGTTCTTCTCTAGTTGAATCTATAAGCAGATATGACTGAAGACAATATTTGCTAAGAGTCCAAGTCTGAGCTAGTGTTTAGTTTCCTTGATACGTAGATTCTTTTGCCCTTTATTGTTCTTCATTGAAGCAGTAAATGTGTATTGAATGCTTTCTATGGTCAAGGACAGGTCAGTTCGGGAGAAGGGGGCTACAAAAACAACATAAGTGAATGTGGGAGGGCTGAGCCCTGGTGGTGTAGTGGTCGTGTGCGGGACTGTGGCCCACTGGGACAGAGGTTCAATTCCAGCAGCTCCCAACACCGGAGAGCAGTGATGCTCCCCGCCACCCCCCGCCAAAATAAATAAATAAATAAATAAATAAATAAGTGAATGTGGGAGATGGCATGGTGAGAGTGGAGCTGTACATAGTGCTGGCTCGCTGAACCCTCGGGTATTCTGAAAGCCACGGTAGAGGATACTTAGGTAGGAACTAGAGGATGGATTATGAGAAACACACAGAGGAGGCAATCCCCTAGGGGGCAGGTAGGTGATTTATGAAGATAAATGAAGATAAAGAAGGATCCGTGTTAGTGTGGTGGGTTATACATTGAACTGCTAACTGCCAGGTCAGTTTTCTACTCCCATAAAGAATGACAGTCTTGGAAATCCACAAGGACAGTTTGACTCTTGTCCTACAAGGTGCCTCTGAATTGGAATCTACTTGAGGGCAGTGAGTGAGTGATGGCGATAAGGTGACTAGGGTAGGGAGAGGGAGAACTGGGGAATTGAGATCCTAGGAAATTCTGTCTTATGGTCTAATATTGAAGGATCCCATTTACTATTGGCTCCAAGGATGATTATCTCTGAAAGGGCTAGATATTTGTAATCTTTTGATTAAAAAATACTTTACTGGGGGCTCTTACAGCTCTTATAGCAATCTACACATCAATTGTATCAAGCATATTTGTACATACGTTGCCATCATCATTTTCTAAACATTTACTTTTTATTTGAGACCTTAGTATCACCTTCCACCCTCATGACCTCTTAATCAATTATACTTTTTGATTTGATAACACAGCCTAATCCCCCCCAAATTTTTGGTATCTTAGTTTTTAGGCCTGTTCCAGGGGTTATTTGAGCCACTGATTAAGAAAATTGCATAGAACAGACCTTATCAGCTCTAGTGTCTTAGATATGGCATTCTGTTAAATTTTCAGCTATCAAATTATACTAATTTATTCATTTATCATACTAGTTTTAAATATGACCAGAATTCAGACCCATAAATCACAGGTTAAGACAAAAAAGGGAAGAAATATTTGGCAAAGCATTAGGTATTAAGGGACTTCCAAGAGAAGCTGTTGATGAACCAGTGGTGTCCAGTTGATTGCTCATTGAGCTGCTAATCATGAGGTCAGTGACACTCTGCAGCCTTGAAGAAAATTAAAGACTTGGAAACCATCTCTGCCTACCTGGTCATGAGGAATTAGAACAGCTTAGATGGCAGTATGTATGTTTTCTTTTAGGTGTGAGAAACTGTGCGGTATGGACAGAGAATGCAAGCTGGAGGGATCCTGCAAAACCAGAACACAGCTTGAGCAGAGCGCAAAATAAAAAAGAAAATTGAAGACACACATATAAGAAAGGTGTGAGGGCAATTTGAGTTGTCGAAAATGTTAGCCTTCACATCGATTTTCATACATATTTGAAGATTTAAATTTTTCTCCTTCAAGTTATGCACCAACATTTCAGAACACATTTTTTTTTTTGTGGGCATCACTGCCTCTGGTGGTCATGGGCGCTACCCAGCCGCCGCTGGATTGGAACCGCCAAGCCCGCAGGCTGCAGTTCCACACTCAACTACTTATGCCACCGGGGCTCAGCCCATGGAACACATTTTAACAGATAGAAGTCAATGGATAATTCATGTTATATATTTCAGAGGTGAGGTTAATGCCAAGCTTCTTTACAAGAAACAGTCTGACTTTTCTTTTTCAACTTTCTGTGCACAAGTGGAGAAGCTGCACCATCTCTTAGCAAGATGGGAACACTTTATTTTTAATAAAAGAGTGAATTCTTAAAGATCCAGTTTAGAACATTTGAATAGCTCTTTATTGTACCAAACTCGCTCCCAGTAAATTACAACTCGTGGAGACCCTATAGGACAAAGTGGAACTTCTCTTGTGAGTTTCTGAGGCTATCCATCTTTAGGGGAATAGAAAGTTGCAGAGTAGTTGATGGGCTGGACTAGCTTACCTTGTAGTCTGCAGTGTAACACATAATCCACTATGCCTTCAGAGCTGCTTTTTTACTGTCCAATACTCTTATTTCTAGGATTCCTGGGCCACTAACCACAAGGTCATCAGTTCAAATCCACCAGTCACTCTGTGGGAGAAAAGACTTGGCTTTCTACTCCCGTAAAGAGTTACAGACTCTTTACACACAGACAGATCTACTTTGTCTCATAGAGTTGTTATAAATTAGAGTTCACTTGATGGCAGGGAGGTGTTGCTTGCTTTTTAAAAAAACTTTTATTTCTGCTCCCCCCCCTTTAAAGATGAATTGGAACTGTGTGCTATTCACTTTCTTATTAAGGTATAGTTATACTTGGGGAAATTTCTAAGTTCGTGTAATTTGCACTGCTCAATGATGTCTTTGAATTAAAGGACACCCTGTGAAGCATAACTTGACCTAAATATTTAGTACAAGGACTACTTCAAATAAAGCCACCGGCATGCACCTCCTCTACCACAGGCTAGCTAACACCACGCGAATAGATCCTGATTTTTCTTTTAATAGGCGAACAGAGTGATCAGTGGTATATGGCATATATTCTGTATCTCAAACACTATGGCTGAAAGGGGGAAACCGGTGCCATTTTTGAAATCAACAGGTCAAATAAGCTGAGAAACAACTCTACCGTTTGAGGCACCAAGAAGTGCATTGGCTACTGTGATTGATACAATTGAGGCAGATCTCAGTTGCTTGAGTTGATTCCACCTCCTGGTGATGTGTGTCACAGTAGACTTGTGCCCCATCCAGTTTTCAGGAGCTGATGTTTCAGGAGTCCATATCTGGGCCCAAAATGCCTTTGGGTGAACTCAAAGCTTCAACTTTTTGGCTAGAAGACAAGTACACTTACCATTTGTCCCACCCAGGACTCTAGCCTATAACATAGATGGCCATGCAGCTCTGCTAGATTAGGGGCAGATTCTAGAGATGAGGGGTGGGATGGGGTGGAGAGGGGCTTTAAAAAGCAACTCCATGAGAAAATGGAATTAAAAGACAAAGGACTTTTTTCATGATCCTTTTGAAGTCCTGGTGTATTATGTGTCGCTCTTGATGTTAGGCCTTCTAAATATTATTATTATGATCTCCGTCCTGATGGCCGTTAATCACAATTAAAGTTTAGTGAACACTTACTATGTGCCAGACACTGTTCTAGGAGCTAAGAGCTTTGCATATGTCAACTTAGTTAATCCTCACCACTCTGTATGGTAAGCACTGTTATTTTATTTATTTTACAGATAAGGGAAATTAAGACACAGAGAGGTCAAGGTCAAGGAAGTGACCCAAGATCACATAGCTAGTAAGGAGGGGACCTGAGACTCGATGTCATAAGTTAGCAATATACCACCATCTTATTAAAGGACGTGACATATGTCATGTGCCTGTTTAACCTCCTTCACAGAGTAGATAGCCTTGACTTCTGTATCCTTGTCACCTTTCCTGCTGCCTCATCGACTTACTAATAAGATGATTCCTTAGCTTTCAAGGAACACCCGCACAAACATTCAGCCACCTCTGACTGTTGTTCTCATCATCACTCTTAGACGTTTAGCTCTTAGGCTCTCACATAACATGAATTCTAAAGTAAGAAGAAAATTTCCCTTCCTAGAAAGAATTACTCGCTTAAAAACAAACAAAAAACCAAACCCAACCCACTGCCATCCAATGATGATCTTGCATAAAATTTTTTAAGCTATAAATTGTTCCAGAAGCAGATAGCATCATCTTTTTTTCCTGAGGGGTGGTTGATGGGTTTGAACCAAAAACCTTGTGATTAGCAGCTAATGTTTATCAACAGGGTGACTAGGGTTCCATAATCATTCCCTTACTTGAATAGTTTAGTGGCTTTAAAATACCATTTTTAAAAATCTGTCCAGCGGCACCTCTCAGGAGCGGCACTGGGTAGTGCCCACGACCACCAGAGGCAGTGATGCCCGCACACAAAAAAATCTGCACACAGTCCTAGAAAACAATGGAAGGGAACCAGCAGAGATGGAAAGCATCATAACTCTCAAGTAAGGAATTAGGAATTTCACTCACGTGAGCTTGTGGGTCCCTCACAGCAACACCGGAAAGGTTCTAGGATCATCCCTCGTTTGTGTATAACCTACCTGAGGCTAAAGTCAGGCAGGCAGCTCCCTTGCAAGGAGAGACAGGTGCTCAACATTGCCTCCTTAGGCTTTCTCACAGACACAAGAACCACGCTCCTATTTGATCCCTGTAGCTTCCAACCTGCAAATTCAATGAGGGAAAAGATGATGTGTAATCGTTGACTGCGGCTGAATTTTACGAGCAAAAATTCCTTTTTTTCCGACCCACTTCCTGATCCATACAGATGTTTCCTTTTTGGGGGGTGTGGGGAGGTATGAGGGGAGGAGTCCTTGGTGGCTAAATTAAGCAGCATTTGCTGGACTGCTAATCCTTAGATTATGCATCTCTTAATCAATTTGGCTGTAATTAGGTTGCGTTTACAAATTGTCATTCCAGGAATAATGATTGCCTTTAGGAGGCAGGAAGAAGAGCAGCAGCATCATTCTTTGCTGCTTCATAAACCTGCAGCCGCATCCGTCGCCTGTGAGGAGGGGTGGTGGAGGGTGGGCAGGGGAAGTGGGGCAAAGGGCATCGTTCATGTTCCCTCTCCACAGCTGGTGACCAGTGAACTCCGAGGACTATTGCTATGGGCACGAGCTTTGGTTTAAGGCTAGCGTCTTTGTTCATCTTTGTTTCTCTGGCTTGACTCCCTATTCCAAGCAAAGGAATAATATTTATAACATCTGTATCCTGCTAGCATAACATTGGTGCTTTGAAAGATTAATAAACATAACGATTTTCTCAGTTAAGTGTGTCTTCATTTATATAACTTTTTTTTTTAATCTGAGGCACTTAAAGCATCCTGTAGGCATTACCTCAGTCTTAAATAATAAGGGTGACAGGACATTCTTGTAGCTCTAGCCAATAGCATGTGATCGATCTCAGGGACGGGGACTCTGCTGGTGCCACTTGCCACTCTAGTCTGAGTGCCTAGCAGAGGGTGCTTCATAAATGCCTATCGTGGAACTTCTCTGAGGCAAATCTTGTGTCCAGGAGAGTCCAGGCTGGTCGTCCCCAGGCTCTTCCCTCCCCTGCCTCCTTCCCCAGCACTCCTAGCAGTTTAAGGAAAGAAACAGAGTCAATAATGGAGCAAAAGGAAAACAAAAACAAAAACCGAAAGCCAGGTTAGTTTAACTTGCTAATGAAATGCGAGGCTGGTCCTCGCTTGCATCTTGTTGGTGTCTGTTTCTTTGCCTGACTGTCTTAAGCCCTTTGTGCACAGGCCATTGCCCCTGACAAATGCTCTAAGACTTCAGTGTACATGTTTGAGCTTTCTCCGATTCCTATGTCTCACATCAGCGATGCTTTTTTATTTAAAAAAACTAAGCTATCTCTATCTGTGTTCATCTGCGTAGACAAGAGAAACAAATCTATGGACACACCTATGTGGATAAGAAACAAATTTATATACAAGAGCAATTGAACATTGAGAATGCATCCCAGCCCAGTCCAGATCAAGTCCATAAGTTTGATATTAGCCCATATGTCTGACACCCGTCTATCAAGTCCTCTTAAGCCTCATGAAACACATGCAATGATGCTGAAGATAGAAGGTCACAGGTGAGTGGGTAGAAAGTCTTTGGGTCCAGTGGCATTGGAAACATCTCAGTGCTGGCATGGCTTTTCAGCGCCCAGGGCTGGGTCCATGTGAATCGTCAGCTGCTATGCCTCCCAGGGAGAGTGTGAGCAGAGAGTCTCCCACCTCCAAGGAGGAAATACCAAAATTCCCAGAATCCTTTGGGGAAGGCTATGCCCACACAGAAGCCTCATTGGCTATGACCTGATTGACAGGTTAGACTCCACTCTCCTAGGCTTAAGCCTTAAATCGACAATTATATAATCTCCACAGTCTCTGTGTTCACTTCTCTGCCATTTGAAGTCTACCTTCCTTGCCTTGGTCCCAACTATGTTGTGTTACCACCTGTGCCTTAGTGGTACTAGAGAATGAATGGTCAAGGCATTGTGTTTGGGTGTGAATTTATGCGTATGGATGGTGACATTCTCATCGTTCACTGCCATCCAGGTGATACTGTCTAATAGTGACCTTCAAGGATAGAGTAGAACTGCCCCCCGTGGGTGTCTGAATCTGCAACTTTTTATTGGCGTAGAAAACTTTTGTCTTTTTCCTGGGGAGAGACTGGTGGTTTTGAACTGCTGACCTTGTAGTTAGCAGCCCTGTACATAACTTTTACCCTACCAAGGTGTCCACCGAGACTGAGAGAAAAATAGGTTTACACCATGCTCAGAGTTTGCTGTGGATGTCCTTATCCTTTGCCCCAAGATAATCCATTCATTTTACTTTTCTACACTTGTTGTGAACTGGGTAAAGGTTTACATAGCAGATAATCAGTTTTCCATTCAGCAATTCATACACATTTTATTACATTTCATTCATCATTCTCCCCTCAAACAGTATCTTAGTTCCTCCTGGCGTGTCCCATTTTTCTTCCTTTCTCTTTATAAACCTTTCTGAAGTTTGTTCTTGTGTCAATGCTGCCCTCTTGGACTCAAATGGTTGATTATTCTGAAGGTGCGTATCTTACCAGTGTTAAGAGTTTCCTTTATAAAAACAAACCAAACTCACTGACATTACGTTGATTCTGCCTCATAAAGACTCTAGATAAGGGCAGAGTAGATCTGCCCTGTGGGTTTCCAAGACTCTCACTGTTTATAGGGGAGAAAGCCACGCCTTTCTCATCTGGAGAAGCTGGTGGATGTGAACTGCTGACCTCATGGTTGGCCCCCCAATGTGTAACTCAGTGTGCCACCGGAGTTCCCAATTTCTTTTGCAGACCTGTCTGTGGTTTTGCTGAAATTTGTGCCGTTTCAGACTGCAGGGTCACTAAAGGCTGTATTCTCAGGGTTCTACCAGCCTCTTTCCTGGTCTCTTTTATGTCTTGACTTTTGTTCTAGAAGACCTCATTGTGCTCATGTGCAACTTGCATGTGGATCAAGAAGCCATTGTGTGAACTAGGGAATGATTTTGTCCCTGATCAAGTTTAACCTGAAGCTAGACTTGTAACGCTTGGCTTTTCTACCATCAGCGCTGACAAAGCCCCTTTCTTCTTAGGTCAGTTTGCTTTTTCACACTTGGCCTGAGGCTCCAGAAATGTTTATTCTGAAGAGGTCGACACCTAGAGGGAACATGAGTGCGCTCTCTGAATATTTGAAGGGTGTTAGAGTTATTTGAATATTTGGTGTGTTCTCAGGCATAGAACTAGGGCTAGAGGGTTTCAGGTGGACAGATTTCTGTTCAGTATTTTAAAAATAACTTTTTAACTTTGGGGTTTTTCACCATGGAAAGCAGCAGGAGGGCTGTGTTGAGTCAGAAGGAAGGAGTACTTAGTAAACAACTTGGGGTGAGTGGGTCAAAGAAACAAGTCTGCCTCTGCCTGCCATCTTAAAGCACCTTGAAAAGGTCCAAGATGATTACAAGTAGACCTTTACTTACCCATTGATTATTTGCTAGTAGAGATTCCACTGAGCTTCAGGATTTCACTGAAAAGCCCTGGTTGCACAGGTTGAAGCACTTGGCTGCCAGCAAAAGAATGGTCGTTCAAACTCATCACCCATTCCCTGAAAGACGTGGCAGTCTACTTCTGTAAACCTCAGTCTTGGAAACCCCACAGGGCAGTTCTACTCTGTCCTATGGATTTACTCTAAGTTAGAATTGACTGCTCAGCAAGGACCTTGGAGATCTGGTGTGGAATTCCTCAAAGTCAAAGAGAACGAGGTTATTCATATCTCGTAGTTCTCTAGTCACAGTGTGGCTAGCGATCAAGCAGCAAACGGTCATGAAATCAATTCGGGAGTTTGGGACCAATATCCCTGGTGGCATAGTAGTTATGCATTGGGTTGTGATCCCCAAGGTCAGCAGTTCGAAACCACCAGTCCTCCAAGAAGGCCTGGACTTTCTGCTCCCCTAAACAATTACAGTCTCAAAGCCCACAGGGCGCATGCTGAGTCAGCACTGACTATGGCAACAAGTCTGGAGTTTTACAACTTCTTTTTATGGAACAGAAGACCACATGTCATATGGGCTAGTGTTATTTATAAAAATTTTGATTGCTTTTAAAATATATATAAATAAAGTATTTATACAAAGAGGCAGTGTGGAGAAATAGTTAAGAGTAAGGGCTACTAATATTCAAATTCGAATATTTATTCACTGTATGAAGAGGAGATGAGATCAGAGCTGAGCATAAAACTTGCACGTAGTAAGCTTTCAGTAAACAATAGCTTCTCAGTCAGTAGTGGTTGCTATTACTAGCAATTGTTAGGACACAGGAACTGACTCCGATGGGAAAAAGGTGAGTCTATGCTTGTTCTTCAGAGAGTCAGATTTTCACAAATAACTGGAAACTTTCTCAATGCTTTGTTAGGGAGGGAAAAAATTACCAGACGCTTCTTGTATCCTCTGGTGGGGCTTGAAAATACTATCTAGTCAACTGTCATTCAACTCCAATAACAAGCTTCCCCATTAGAAAAAGCGAATCAATATTCAGTTTTATATTGCCCGAATCTCCCAGAACACCTGGGAAATGACCAAACCAAAATTTGGTCTCATATTTTGGTGTTCTTTCCATTACCCACCATTTCTCAGGTCTTTGTTTTGCCAAGGAATCTCTCCTGGTTCTTTCCCCCTGCCCCTTCCTCCACACAAGCCCAGAACATACTGGAGCAGACCTGCATGCCCCACATGTGATCCCATATTAATGACTTCATAATCTTTAGGGATATTGGCTGTTTTTAAGCATCTATTATATATCCTTGTCACTGAACTCATGATTTCCCACTTTATCTCATTCAGAACCCATGGATGAGTACCATCTGGTCCTGGTGATTTACTGCTCACAATCCCTCAAGGTGCTCCACACCTTTCTCCTCAGAGACTGAAGAATCTCAGTCAAGGCCATTCTCCTCTTTGCCATAAAAAGTGTCCTTGGAACAGGAATTTCCCTATTGTCTTCTTCAATAAATACTGATTCAAAGTATTCATTAAGCTGCTTCTCTCCTTCACCAGGCCATTTAATATTCTCCTTCTCCTAATGAAAGTTCCTGACTCACAAATGTAGTCCCCTTACTACAATGCCCTGGATCTTTATCACTATTTTTATTTATCTTGATGCTTTTATTCGTTTTGCCCTTTAACTCCGACTTCGGTCAGTTCTCTGCTACAGTAAGTTACCTTCAGTGTGTGGCGCCTGCAAAAAGTGTTCCTTGGTGAAAGAGTGTCTTCAGAAGAGCGAGCTTTTCAATTTTACAGTAAGAGTAGATCTTCCTTAGAAAATGATCGAACACTCTTGGAAAGTAAAAGAACCCATGCCTTCAAAACACAAGGGTCTATTCACTTCTTTTGCCTAGATGATTTATATTTACATGTTTGTCAGGACTGGAGCCTATATGATTTTCCTTCTCTCCTATTATTTCATTCTTGTATATTGTACTTGGAGGTTAGTAAAAAATAGCATCTCTTTCACCAATACCTCAAACATGGCTGGGTGCATCTTCTCACTCAGCATTAGCAAAGGATATGATATCAGGTGTGTTCTGATACTCTGGAAGTCCAAATCCTGCAGGGACAAGGACACTTATCTCTCCTATAATTTACCACTCTTGATTTTGCATCTCATTGTCCCAGACGATGCTTTTTTAGTTTCCATTGATTCCTTTTTTCGTTCTATTGTTTTACTTAGTCTTGTCCTGTACAGTCTCTGCGAGTTGGCGTCACCTCCATAGCAGTGACTTTGGCTTGGTTTTGCTTCAATTTCCCCCACAAACCCTCACCTCTCCTATAGTTTAACAAAGTTCAGAGCAATCTTATTGTAACTGATCTCTGACTTGGCCACCAGAATGTTCTCTGGTCGACTGCTCTTCTCTGGTAGACCAACCCTGTCCAAGGTTCAGGACTATTGAGAGCCAAGTTTTGGTGACATTTAGTCCATTTCCTTTCTGCTCCCCAGGGCCCCATGATGCAGTGAAAGATCATGGACTGTGGAAGCAAGTAATAAAAGTTCGATTCACAGCTTCTCTCTATTTGGATTGGCAAGTGCACTTCACTGAACTTTCTGTTACCTCATCTATGAAATGGTCAATAATGCAGACTGTTCTGTAACATGATTTTTGTTTAATTTCTTATTTATCTTGGATGTGTCTGGTATTTATTTGAGTGTTTTAAAGTATCACTCACTTATACAAGTAGTTACACTTAGAAGATTTGGGCTGTGGAAGATTTCATGGCAATTTAGCAGTTTCAGTGGAGAAAAAGGGATTGGAATATAAGGATTATCTGACTTGCAGAAACAATTGTTTTTCCTGGTGGGACTTTCAGTATCAAAGGCTGTATTAGAAGAGGATAGATTCCTGCATACTCAATGGCTAAAAGTTAAAAAACTGACAACACCAAATGCAGATGCGTATGTGGAGCAACGGAAATGCCGATTCACCATCAGGGGAATGCAACCTAATAATCACTTTGGAAGATAGTTTTGCAGTTTCTTACAAAGATAAGTAGATCAACTCTACAACCCATTATTTCTGCTCTTAGGTATTTGCCCTACTGAGTTGAAAGCAGTGTTTATCGCAATGTTACCCATAATTACCCCAAATTGGGAGCAACCAAAATGTTTTTCAATAAGAGATTGGATTAGCAAACTGTGGTAGATCTTTGCTAAGTGTTATTTTAATTTTTTTGTTTGGGCATCACTGCTCTCCAGTGGTGGGAGTAGGAGGCCCAGCCCCACTGCTGGAAATGAACCTCCGTCCCAGTGGGCCACAGTCCCGCGCACAACCACTATGCCACCGGGGCTCAGCCGCTAAGTGTTATTCAGAATAAAAATAAACTAGCTATCAATCCCAGAAAAGACACCAAAGGACCTTAAATGCATATTCTAGAGTAAAAGGAGCCAGTCTGGAAGAATTACATACTGTATGATTCCCACTACATGCCATTTAAAAAAGGTCAAATGATAAAGAAAATGAAAGAGATTCAAGGTCAGATGAATAGGGGCTCCAAAGGCAATTCTAGGGAAGTGAAACTGTTCTGTCTGACAGTATAATGGTGGACATATGACATTACACACTTATTAAAATCGAAAGGACTGTAAAACACAAAGCACGAAGCCTCTTGTAAACTATGAAACTTTAAAACAAAACTCAAAACCATTGCCACCAAGTGGACTATGACAAATCTCATGGTTGTTAGCTGCCTTCTCGGGTATCCTGATTCATCTAACCCCGACATGCCACAGAACAAAGCCCTGCCTGGCCCTGCCTGATCCTCATGACTGCTGCGCTACTTGTGCCATTGTTGGCGCTGCTGTCCAGCGGATTGAGAGGCTTCCTCTTTCTTGCTAAGCATTATGACCTTTCTAGCGACTTGTCTCTCTTAAGCGCTCATCTACAACCAAGAGGTTGGTGTTTTCAACCCGCAGGAGAAATCATCTCTTCTGCATAATTACTCTCCAGAGGAAACGATCTGCTGTGGTACAGATTACAGCCCAGAACCCCCTGTGGCGTAGTTCTGCTTTGCTATGAAGAGCAGATATAAGTCAGACTCAACATTTCATCTCAGCTCCCAGCCCATTGCAATTATCAAACCAATTTCTGGGCCTCTTTCAAGTCTCAGCTCACATAGTTCTCCCTTTTGGCCTATTAGGCTCACCGGCCCCTTTCAGTTCTCCTGTTGAGGCACACACCATCCGTGACTGTACAACTTGCTTCATCATTGTTGCCTTTTCTACTGGGAGGAGTTCCCAAGTGGCACAACCAGCTAAGTCCTTGATGATGAACCCAAAGGTTGATGGTTCCAGCCAACCCAGGACCCCCTCAAAAGAAAGCCCTGGCCATTTGCTTGCGAGAGGTCACAGCAATTTTTCTCAGTGCACATGGAATCTCTATGAATCAGAGTTGCACTCAACAGCTTTTGGCTTGGTGTTTTTTCTCCCTAGACCAGAGCTTCTTCAAAGGCAGTGATTTCTGCTTGGCCTGAGATTGACTTCAGTGTCTGGCACAGTATCTGGACCAACAGAGAGCTTCTAAATAAATCAATGAGGTATGAAATTTGCGGTCTTCGAGAACTTGGACCAGCAACTTTGTCCCTCTAGATCTCAATTTCCTCCTTTGTAAAGTGAAGATAACAGCTGTCTCATAGAATCTCGTATACTCTAAAACACCATATAATTGTCCACTCTGAAAGGACTCTAATAGATCTTTATCTACCTTTCCACATTAACTCCTGCCTCACCATTAACTCAGAATTGGCAACAATTTGGACATAAACAGTTAGATTTCCCCCCCTCTAACTGAATATACCCTACATTTCTCCATCATTGTGCCGTTGTCCTCTGCCCGAAGCTTACCCTTGCATCTCTGTTTTGAATTCTCCATCTCTACATCCAGGAATCTTTGGTTGTCCCTCTCAGAAGTTACCTCTCCATCTCTTTAACTTGTATAGCATTTTCCTGTTCCTCTCAGATCATACAGCACTTTGACCACTGTGTTATGGTTATGTATGTATAAATCCTAGGAGAACAGAGTAAGTCTTTGGGGGCTCATTTCCCAGATCCATCTACTTACTATCAACCATGGACTAGTTAGCGAGACTATCTAAGGCTTAGTTTCTTTATCTTTAATACGGAAACAATAGCAACTATCTTTGTTTCTTGGGCTTTTGGTTAAGATCAAGTGTAGTAGTAACTATCATCAGTTATGTGAAGGGAAATGAAATAAAAATATGTAAATAGATCATTTAGCACAATTTCAGGCAAATAAATAGCCAAAAGGGCTTTGCTTCCAAGTTGATTGACTCACAGCAACTCTTTAAGCTACAGTTATCTTGGTTGTAATTTTTACACAGAACGTTAAGCAGACCTTTCTGTGAAAGTGCAGCTGAGCAGATTTGAACTGTCAACCTTTCAGTTAAATAGCACAACCCATTTGCTGCACCCAGAGACCTGCCAGGCACTGGTTGCTTTCAGGCACTGTCAAGTCCATTCTGACTTGCAGCAACTCTAAGTACTACCCAGTCCTGCCCCATCTTCATGCCTGTTCTTAAGTTTGAGCCCACTGTTGTCCACCACGTGTAGTTAGCTTGTCATCGTGTGGCTTCTTGTGTGCTGTTGTGATGCTGGAAGCTTTGTCACTGGTATTTCAAATGCTAGCAGGTCACCCAAGGTGAATAGGTTGCAGTAAAACTTCCAGACTCTGAACAGACAACAGAGAAGGAATAGGCTGTTCACTTCAGAGGAATTAGCCACTACATACCTTATGGACAGCATCAAAATATTATCAGATAATAATATTTATGTTATTAATATTATAATAATAACATAGCCAGTGCTTAGTAAATATTCCCTGCTTCATCTGTACTATCATCATCATCATCATCATCATCATCATCACCATCATCTCCATTGTCAACCTTGATCCTCAAGTGACTTCCTTGGGAATAAAAACTGGGCTTTCATAGATACATATTTTGGCTTCCCTGTGACATCTAACAGAATGCCTGATTCCATTATTGATGTTTAACACGTGTTTTTTGAGTGCAGTGGAGTAATAGTGACAAATATGACAAAAGAATGAATTTTTATTTTTGTTATAAAATTATGAGAGCTAATGACATCTATGGGCTTTTTATTAATGACTGTCCTCACAGGGCTCTTCAATGCGCACGAACATTTTGAAATAGTGTGAAGTAGAATAGGCTCACTGTGCTGCCATCACTCTGGAATTTAGAAAATTGCTAGCAGAATTAAGGAACAGTATTGGAATTATTTATTCTTTCTATGCCCCTTTATTGCATTCAATTTTGGGAAATTATCTATTCTTGTTTAACAAGAAGATTGCATTACATATTCATGTAGAAAGAATCTTACCAATTTGTGGAAACTTTCCTCAGATCTTGCCACATGTTAGATGTCAGGCAATGTCTCATTTGGAGAGAGAAAAAACAATTCGAGTTACTGTGATTCACAGCAAGGCAAGCTGCTCTGAATTTCCTTGGTCAAAGGAGAACAGAAACCACATTTCTAAAATATCAGAGGTTCATCTTCTAAACAGCCTCTTATCTAGAAAATATATGTAGTCATTTGTCTGACTTAATAAGGAGATAAAGCAAGTTTCACTTATCTTAATTTTGCCTGTAATGAATATACTAGATGAAATCTTGCTATGATATGTGACTGCTCTTTCATTAACAGACTGGATAATTGTCCTGTTGGAATGGACCAACTTTATTATTTAGCACCTAACTTAATCCTGACACAATCTGGAACTTAATTGAAAGTCAGTGTGCAGAGCTATGGTGGGAAGGAAGACATGGTGTACTCATAAGGGTAGCGATAAATTGAAATGGACTCAACGGCAGTGAGTTTGGGTCTGTGGAATTTGATTGACCATTTGCAGTCCTGGGGCAGTGCAAATGATTAAGTATTGGCATACCAAAGGAAAGAATGATGGGTTCAAATCCATCTGGAGACATCTTGAAAGAAAGGCCTCTTGATCTGCTTCTGAGTGTTCATATCTATGAAACCCCCATGGGGCACATTTTCACTCTTACTCACATGGGTTTGCCATGAGTCAGAGTCAACCGGACAGAGTCTGGATGGTTCTTTGGTTGATTGTTAAGTGTCAGGTACTGTGGAAAGTGTTTTTTTTTTTTTTTTGCGGGGGTGGGGGCATCACTGCTCTCTGGTGGTGGGAGTAGGAGGCCCAGCCCCACTGCTGGAATTGAACCTCCATGCCAGTGGGCCGCAGTCCCACACACAACCACTAGGCCACCAGGGCTCAGCCCATGGAAAGTGTTTTATACAACAAGCCTAAGAGTTATCTATTGAAAAGCTAGGTGGTGGAAACCACTAGGATTCTGAGTTCTGCACATTCTTATTCTGATGCCCTTAGTCACCACCCCATTGCCTCTGTGGTAGTGACATAATCTGATGTCAGTTTGGGACTAGAGAGGATTAAGAGTGAAGGGGAGGAGTCTAGTCAACTGGGTTATAGCCACCAAGGCCGCTGTGTGGGCATGGCCTTCTCCTGAGGATTCTGGGAACTCCTGTATTTTCTTCTTGGAGGTGGGAGACACTTTTCCGTCTCTGCTCACCTCCTTGGAGGTGCTCTACTGATAAGACACAGGGAGGGCACTGCTCCCTGGGAGCTGGAGAAGCACATGGACCTAACCTGATGCAATCAGACCCCTGGAGCTGGAGAAGCCACATGGAGACCCCTGCCAGCGCTGAGATGCTTACAATGCCACTGAATCTACAAGATTTCCCACCAATTGGCCTGTGATCTTCCTGCATTCGGCATTATTGCATGTGTTTTGTGATTCTGGAGAGGACTTTATACATTGATATCAGACATATGGGCTAATATAAGACTTATGGACTTGGTCTGGATGGGATTGGGATGTCCTCTCAATATTCAACTTCTCTGTATATAAATCTCTTTCTCACACACATATGTGTGTCTATTCATTTATTTCTCTAGTGTGCCCAGACTAACACAGCCTCTCAATTAGGTTCTTGCAATACTTCCATCCATAGATGCAGTATAAGAGATTCTCATAATGAGGCAGTGGTTGAAGCAGTCTGTTACAACTGGTAAACAAAGATATGAAGCTATGCTTCTATAAAGTCAACAGCCTGGGGGAGGGAACATTGGAGCTGACTGTGATGATACATACACAACTAGTTTAAAAAGAAATTTAACTATGGGAATGCATATGTGAATCGAGAAAACTACTGAGAAAATAAAGACACCAAAGTTGGCCAGTGGTTATGGTGAGTGAAGGAGGAAAAGTTTTTCCTTAGGGGGCATTGAGTCTATGTTAATGGTGGCAGAATAATTTGGAAAAAAATATGTCAAAACTGGTTACACAGCCCGAGTATAATCAATGCTATTAAATTATACATGCAGAAGTTGTTGAACTGGAGGATATTTTGTTGCATCTATTTTTGTCACTATTAAAAAATAATGACATGGGGCTGAGCCCCAGTGGTGTAGCGGTTGTGTGTGGGACTGTGGCCCACAGGGTTGGCAGTTCAAATCCAGCAGCAGCTCTCCAGGAGCAAGGCTGGGCTTCCTACTCCCACCAGGGCAGTGATGCCACCAAAAAAAAATAATGACATGAAAAAAAAATCTTTAGAAATCCCACAGAGGCAGTTTTACTCTCTCTTCTAGAGCTCCCGTGAGTCAGAATAGCCTCAACAACAATGGGTTTGGTTTGATTTTTAAGAGTTCTTCACAAGTGTTCTTAAATGTAGGGTTTTCACTTTTATTATAATCTTATAAAACAAAGGGGGAGGCATACTCAGTATATTCTGGTCAGTTATAATCTGGGTTTGGCCCGTTTTGCTCATCTGGGGATTCACATTAGTGTGTAGATTGGCTGGTTGCAGTGGGCTAATGAGGAAAGAACAGAGACAAGGCAGACCTACTAAGAAAATGATGTACTGACACTATGTGAAGTTCAAAGTCTATTATTTCAGGCTTTATGGACAAAAGATTGGACATACAGTCTAACAGAGCAAAGAGGTGAGAGAATGGGATCCTTACAGGACATGCAGGGGTTCATGGTGTCATATGTAATGTAGGTATATTTCCAATGGTTTAGCACAAGCACTGTCACTTTATAACTTGAATTTTATTAAGCTTTGTGGTTTTGTTTATCTTTGAGTCATACATTTGTTTTGATTTTATAAGTTGTGCAAGGGTTATGTACATGAGGAGATCTTTAATCCTAGCTGTTTAATACCCAGGTTTACCTTATTTGGGTGACATTACAATAAAAATAATTTCAGTGATGTTCCAAATAATTCTTTTTTAGTATGTGCTTTCGCCTTATTTCATAATGTAAGGCTTCACTGAGTGGGTGCACTCTCTAAATTCTTTCCACAGTGTTCAAATAAATAGCCCAGAGCTGAAGAGAAGGCAGCAGAAATTTTCCCCCCCAGTAGGGTATGGATGTCCTGTGCTTCTGTTGATGAGGTTATTTTTCTATGCACAGGAATATGTCTAAAAGAGATGAATACTGATCCTTTACTATGGTTATTTAAATGATCATCCCATTTCTTTCTGATGCTTTTTTCAGATCATTTCAATTTCCATCTCTCAGAATTTTGCTGGCCAGGGAAGTGTCTTTTCTTCAGGGCTGGGTGTCTGGGCTACTATCTCCAGAAAGGCTGCTGGCTCTCGGCAGACTAACGAGGTGGAGCAATCAGTTCTCCCCCCCACCTGTCACGTCCCCTAACAATAAAGAGACTTGTTTGCTGTCTACCTCCTCCACTGGAATGTAAGCTCCACGAGAGTAGGGATTGCTGCTGCCTATTTCATCCAGTGGGTTTCAACTGGGAGTAATTTGACTTCCCAGGGAACCTTTGTCTGTCTTCGTGATCTTCTGGTGCTGGAACAGAAATCCCAGGAGTAGGTGGCTCTAACAAACAGAAGTTCATTTTCTCATAGCTTGGAGGTTCAAAGTCTGAATTCAGGACACTGGCTTTGAGAGAAGGCTTTTTCTCTCTGTTGCCTCTTCTCCGCTCCGTGGTGGTCTTCGTGAGGCATAAGCGTCTATCTTCTCCTGCCTCTGTTTGTTTAATCTGCTCCTTCTCTATCTCAAGAGAGATTGGCTCAAAACACTCACCACTAATGCTACCTCATTCACACAGCAATGAAAGCCCACTCTCAAATGGGATTAGCGCTGCAGATATAAAGGTTAGGATGAGCCACACGTATTTTCAGGGAACACAATTCATTCCATAGCACTGTCAAATGTTGATAAACATTTTAGTTGGCATGATTGGGATGGGGTGTGTCCAGTATTTGTGAACTTCACTAGAGACAGGCAAGCAAATAAACAAACAACAAACAAACTCAATGCCATCGAGTTATTCTGACTCATAGAAACTCTATCTAGTGGGTAAAGGCAAGGAATTCTGCTAGACATCCTACAAGGCACAGGGCTGTTTCTTCAAACATCCGCCACCCCAACAAAGAATTATGTAATTCAAAATGTCAACCATTCTGAAGGTGAAAAACTCTCCATGTGAAATTGGTGTTTGACATGTTTCTTTTAGTTCATAGCCACTTTTTGAATAAATATAAAACAGCTGGTTTATAATATGTGCCCAGCAATTTGCTGGAGGTCTTATAGATGCAGAAACTTAAGTCTTTGGGATATTAGTTTGAATTTGATTCTCACTCTAATTTTCTTGGCCTCCATTTCATGTAGGTTGTTGTTGGGTATTTTCTCTTCTCAGAATATATGTGTGACTGA
This sequence comes from Nesogale talazaci, assembly GCA_004026705.1. Taxonomy (NCBI): domain Eukaryota; kingdom Metazoa; phylum Chordata; class Mammalia; order Afrosoricida; family Tenrecidae; genus Nesogale; species Nesogale talazaci. Next base: position 44,560 of record PVJH01011718.1, on the reverse strand, counting down.
AAACAGAAGAAATCTTTTCTGTTGACTTTGGGGAAGCAAATCTTGGCTAGTGTGTAGTGTATCCTGGAGGGAGATAAGAAGTGGGAGATCTGGAAACTGGAGGACTTGAAGTAGGCATGTATGGTAGCTACACAATCTGTTGTCATTTTCAAACTTAAGACTGAAAAAAATGTTATGTTTTTTTTTTTTTTAAGAGTAAAGGGTTGGAGTTTAGCCTGTCAATCAGGTGGCAGCTTGATGACCGCATTTGGAAGCACTAAGGAAATAAATAGCTCACTGGAGGTGAGATACCCACTTATTCCCTGCAAAACATTCCTGTTGAGAAGACATGTGGAACTAGAGCCCTGGAGCTGATGGAGTCATGTGGAGGCAGGGGTGCCAGCATCGAGGTGCTTCCACTGCCACTGGATCCACATGACTTTCCTCCCACTGGCCTGTGATCTTTCTGCATTCTGTGCCATTACGTGTGTTGAATAAGTCTGAAGAGGAATTTATAGATTGGTATTGGACGTATGGGCTAATAACAGACTTATGGACTTGATCTGGACTGGGCTAGGATGTTTCCTTAATATTTAATTGCCTGTGTATACAAAGCTCTTTTTTATACACATATGAGTGTCTATGAATTTCGTTTCTGTAGGCTACCCAGACTGCCACAGGGGGATCTGCAGCTTTCTGTCTGAAGGGCCTGGGGGATGTCCATGAGCTTCTTGCAGCAATTATGTGATGATTTTTGAGGAAGCTGAACCCTGCAACCTAGTGCAGAAACAGAGAAAATTACCCAACTACAAAGAACATGTGTGCTTGGCAAAGAGATTTTTTTTTTTTTTTTAGTGAAGACAACATAAACCAAAGACTTCAGGAGCCATTCCAGTGTGTTGGTACTCTCAGAGACTCCTGACCCTGTGGTCTTTATATAAGGCTTTGTAGAAGTAAAGTGTAAAGTGGAGTCCCAGTAATGATAAAGATTGAATTTCTTGACAGCCTGGTGAGCTAGGGTTTGGTGTTGGATAATTTAATAAAAGAACAGGTCATTTTTGTATATATAAATTTGTAAATTAAGACTTTTATTTTAGGCTGAGCCCTGGTGACATAGTGGTTGTGTGGAGGACTGCAACCCACTGGGTTGGCGGTTCAAATCCAGCAGCAGCTCTCTAGGAGCAAGGCTGGGTCTCCTACTCCCACCAGAGGGCAATGATGCCAAAAAATACATATATATATAATATATATGTATTATATTTATTTTTTGGGCATTACTGCTCTCTGGTAGTGGGAGTAGAAGGCCCAGCCCCACTGCTGGAATTGAACCTCCATCCCAGTGGACCGCAGTCCCGTGCACAACCACTACACCACTGGGGCTCAGTCCCAAGACTTATATTTTATATATGTTTTTACTTAGAAATTCTTTGGTTGAGTATATAGCAAAATAAGGCACCACTAGTCTCAGTTTATAGATGAAGAGTTTGAGATTCAGAGAGAAGAATGAACTTACTTCAGATCATGCCAACTATAAATAAGAGAGCCAAGGTTTGAACCTAACTCAGTCTGACTTTAAAACTTCCAAGCAAATAAAAGCTGTATACGACCCTTATAAAAAGGCCTTATTTGAGTGAAGATGATTTATGAGTAAAGGGATAAATATGAATTTTCATACAGTTCTACAGCTCCCTTCCTGGACCAACCCTATTCTCACTAGAGTAACTTTTGCTTTGGAGTTGATTTTCTGTTTCCAGTTATTCCATATGTACCTGAAAGTAGTGGATAAGGAAGATCAATGAAGCGCTGATGCATTTGAATTAGGGTGTTGGAAAAGACTATTGAGAATACCATGGACTGCAAAAAGACCGCGAAGGACTCTCTTGGAAAACAAGAGTGAGACTTATGTACTTATGTACTTTGGACATGTTGCTGGGAAAGACCAATCCCTGGAAAAGAGCATCATGCTTGGTAGAGTAAAAGAGGAAGATTGCCAAGGAGATGGATCGACACAGTCTCTGAAACAATGGGCTCAAACATGACCGTGATGATGAGCATGGTGTGGGATGGAGCAGTGCGACACTCGCTGTGCCATGGGTTTCTGTGAATCAGAACTGACTAGATGGCATCTGACAACAGCCAGGTGAACACGGAGTCATGAACTAATATTTACAAGCATCTAACACGTCGAACATATTAAGCTACCAGACATAACGAACAGATTTTTTTCTATGTCGTCTCTGATTATTTTGTAATGCTGAATGAGTTGAGAAGGATTCTCAGGCTGCATCTGGACTCAGCTGGGAACAGTGCCATCATCAATTAGCTGTGTGTGCAGTGGTGCAGTGTATGCGGTGGCGGCTCACATTTCCTGTGCTGAGCACTAGGGGGCAATCAAAGATGACTAAGACCCCTATGGAAATATATATTCTGGAAATTCTACCATTTCTATAAGCTTTCCTGGTTATCCTCTCTGGCTTCTCTCTTTTCCCCACTCTGATAACCACAGTCTTAACAGTACTCCTAAAGCAACATTGCTGCAACTGGGTATTTTACATATATGTTTGTATCTTACTTTGCCAGCCAGAAAACATTGTTAAAACTCAAAAACTCACTGCCATCAAATTGCTTCGGAGTCATAGAGAACCTATAGGACAGAATAGAGCTGTTTCTGTGGAGTTTCAAAGATGTAAATCCTTACTGGAGCCGAAAATCTCATCTTTTTGTGGTAGTTATATAATTGTCAATTTAAGGATTAAGTGTGTGGGAGTGGAGTCCAGCTTGTCAATCATAGCCAACAAGACCTCTGTGTGGGCATGGCCTTCTCCTGAGGATTCTGGGAAATGTGGTACTTCCTCCTTGGAAGCAGGAGAGACCTCCTTTTTTCTGCTGACTTTCCTGGGAGACATTGCAGCTGACATGAAAAATGGAACTACACTATTCCCGTAAGCTGGAGAAGCCACATAAACCTACCCTGATGCTGCCAGACCTCTGAAGCCAGAGAAGCCACAGAGAGATCTCTGGCAGCGCAGAGATGCTTATAACACCACTGGATCCAAGGACTTTCTACCCACTGACCTGTGATCATCCTGTGTTTGGCATCATTGCATGTGTTTTGTGAGTCTGAAGAGGATTTTATAGATTGGTATCAGACATATGGGCTAATATCAGATGTATGGTCTTGTACTGGACTGGGTTGGGATGTTGTCTTAATGTACAATTACCCTTTTCATAAAACTCTGTCTTAAATACATATGCGTGTGTGGCAGTCACCTAATCTAGTGTCAATTTGAGGATTAAGAATATAGAAGGCTGGGGCTGAGCCCCGGTGGCGTAGTGGTTGTGCGCGGGACTGCAGCCCACTGGGACGGAGGTTCAATTCCAGCAGTAGGGCTGGGCCTCCTACTCCCACCACCGGTGAGCAGTGATACCCCCCCCCCAAAAAAAAAAAAAAGAATATGGGGGTGGAGTCTAGCCTTCAATCTGGATATAGCCAATGAAACCTCTGTGTGGACATGGCCTTCTCCTGAGAATTCTGGGAAATGTGGTCATTCCTTCTTGGAGTCAGGAGACACTGTCTCTCTCAGTTCACTCCCCTGGAGGCCCTTGAGTGACTAGGCTCACTTCCTGTGAGTCATCCCTGAGGAGAAGCTGCATGGACCTACCTTGATGCGTCCAGAAACCTGGATCTAGAGAAGCTACAAAGAAACCTCTGCCAGAGATAAATGCTTCTATCACCACTGACGTTCTACCCATCTGGCTTTTGGTCATCTTGCATTTGGTGTCATTGCATGTGTTTCATGAGTCTGAAGAAGATATTATAGATTCGTGTCAGACATATGGGTTAATATCAGACTTATGACTTTGGACTGGACTGGGCTGGGATGCTTTCTCAATGTTCCCTTCCTCTTGTATGTAAACCTCTCCTTTATATACATATGCATGCTTACGAATTTGTTTCTCTAGTCTACCCAGCCCAGCACATATCTCCTGTGGGGTGGGAAAGTGGTTTAGAAGCATGGACTTCGCAGTCAGAGCTCAATGTGTAACCCACGGAGCCACCAGCTATGTAATGGACAAAAGAACCAATTGTTGGCTGGACCTGTGCCGTCTTCCTGAACACTGCGAAGTTTGAGTCCATTTGGGCTATTGTAGGAGCCCTGATGATGTATGTAGTGATTATGCTTTGGGCTGCTAGCTGCAAGGTCAGCAGTTCCAAACCATCAGTTGCTTGGCAGGAGAAAGAGGCTTTCTCTTCTTGTAAACAGGTACAGTTTGGGAAAACCATAGAGGCAGTTCTACCCTGTCCTATCAAATCATTATGAGTCTGAATCAACTTTCTGGCAGTGAGTAGTAAGTGTGGCTATTATGTCAATTGATCTCATTGAGGGTTTCCTTGGTTTTCTCTGGCCCTTGACTTTACCAGCTTTGGTGTTGGTTAGATCAAAAGATACTGGACATAAGCTCCACACATCTCATATGACCTAAGTAGCTATTTATTGAGTAGAGGAGTGACTGAGTTAATAAATGAGGTAGGACATTGCATGGCAGAACTTTTTATTACTTTTGTGTGGAAGAGTAAATACAAACAAATGCATGGTGGCCAACCTGAACAATTTGCCTATCATTTCCAGGGACCAGCAAGACCCTGCTGTAGCAACTTGTCCCATACCTGTTCAGATCACTCAATGCCCCTTGTCACTAAAGATCTAGACTGAACAATTCAGTCTAAACTAGAAGCCAAATGCCGAAAGTCATCATCCCCTTCCTGCTATTGAGATGGAGAAGAAAGGATGGCTTCCCACATTGGCACCTCATTCCATAATTTTAGCATTGCTTGACTGATTTTTGTTGTTGTGTTCAGAGCAATCCGAATTCCAGTTCTTATTATTCCTCACAGAGTTTGATGCTCATCTGGCATTCATGAGCCTTGAAACCCATGGGTACCAGTCAGGCACAGTATAAAGTGCATCTGAGCAAATTTCATATACAATCTTTGCAGAACAGCTCAAGACTGGCTCCCTCGGTGATGAATGTCGGGGAGGAGATATAAATGCAGTGAACCGATGCCACAACCGTCACCTTGGTTTGGGATATGGCAAGGAGATGGAGTCTGATTCCTGTTATGCTTGTGTTCAAAGCAGCATGGCATATTTGCACACAGCAGGGTTCTCTCTAGAGTGTCATGTACTTAATAAATAATCACCTCTGTGCATTTTTGTAAACCAGACCATTGAATTCCCAAGTTGCCAGGTCTTTTTTTGCAGAGGTCCTGAGATGAGTAAACTTAAAAAAATTGTTTCCCCCTACTAGAACATTATTGCAAAGACTCCTGGTAGCGTAATAGGCTAAGTGTTACTAATCTCCAAGTAAAAGAGTTACAAACTCAGATGCACACGAAGTAGTTCTACGCTGGTCTTTAGAGCCGCTATGAGTTAGCTTCGACTTGGTGGCAGTGAGTGAGTAACTAACTAACGTAGATTCCTAGGAGACCTGGTGGCACAGTGGTTCTGCATCAGACTGGGATATACAAAGTCAGCAGTTCAAAACCAGGAGGTAGCAAGATGGGGTTTTCTACTCGCATAATGAGTTACACTCTCAGAAACTCACAGAGCTGGTTTTACCCTGTCCAGTAGGGTTGCTCTGAGTCCACATCGACTTGGTGTGTGTGTGTGTGTGTGTGTGTGTGTGTGTGTAAAGCAGGTTGACCGTGGGATGAAGACCTAGCAGATATTAAGTGGGAGAGCCCAAGGAGAAATCCAGATCTCTGATCCTTGAGGACATTTATTCTAGCTCATATCATTTATAAACCTGTCATCTTTGGTACCTAAATCAATTATATTCTGCCTAATATGTGTTATGAAAGACTTAACCAGTAAGAATTACTTTGATTCAGCTTCAGAAAGATGTAGGAAACATCAACTATAAGGACAATATTGCTCACAGCCAGTAATCAAGACAGCAAAAATTCCTCCCCTCATGAAGGTCACATCCCAATAGGGGGGAGACAAGCAAGAAACAATTGCCATAAAAAAAAAAAAAGACACTCCATACAATGATGTGCAGGTGAGAAGTACCCGATACATTTAAAATAAGATAGAGATATGTTTTCCGAGGGGACAGGGTAAAAGGAGGCTAGGGGGACCAGGAGGAGGTCATGACTTGCTGGCTTAAATGGGATTGTCATGGGATGCTTATTAAAAGACCTTGCTTTTATCCTCAGTGCCATTGAATTAATTTGAATGAAGGAATCTCTATTCTTTTTTTTTTTGGCATCACTGCCCTCTGGTGGTGGGAGTAGGAGGCCCAGCCTTGTTCCTGGAGAGCTGCTGCTGGATTTGAACCTCCAATCTAGTGGGTCGCCGTCCGGTGTACAACAACTATGCCGCCGGGGCTCAGCCAGAATCACTATTCTTAAGCCGGCTAGGTTGGTTAAATCTTTACAAATCCCTAGTCTTCATTTATTTACCCATCCAACAACGAATAATTGTAGTAGTGGCATTGTTGGCCTTCACTCTTAGGAAAGACAGATGCAGCCACTAGTCTCCTGGAGCTCATCACTGAACACAAGTCAAACTTTCAACAAGTAATTGGCATTAAGCACGGTGAATGCTCTAAGAAAGAGAGTATGGGAGCTCTGGGGACAGACCACGAGTCAGAGAAGGCCTATGAGACATGTCCCTTAATGTTAGGGCCTGGGGCCTCTCTAGTAAAGTGAAGAGGGTTAGCCTATGAAAGAGTGATGCAGGCAGAGGAAAGAGTCTATGTGGAGGAGCATGTGTGATAACCAGATGGAAGTGTGGCTACAGCAAAGAGAATGGAGTAGAAGGTATTTTGAGAGGTGAGCAGAGATCAAATCACAGGAGGTCTACAGTCACAGAAGTTATCTGTAAAATGAAGATGAAGAATAAATCAATGTCTTTCATTGAGTCAGTGCTCAATGATCAATGGCTACTACCCTTAATCCTATACATGATGATAATATTAATGATAATAATAATGAATTAAGCCCTGCATCAACTCTACATCAGTTGGAAGCCAACGTCTTCGTCTTTGCTTTATCTTCTTGTAAAGCAAGTCTTGTTTTGGTGATAGGAGTGTGACTTGGGTTGGTGTTTAGGGAAAATTATGCTCCCTGAAGACTTTTAATCTCAGTGCACATAATTCCTGATTTGCTTTTTAGGTGACAAAGGAAAAGAAAGCTCAATTGGAGACTCTCTGGCTTCAGTGTCATATGCACTTATTAGCTCCTTGGAAAAACCCTTTATCTTTTTAAACCTCAATGACTTCATTTGTGAAGTGGAGATAATAATAATACCTATTTTTCTGAAAGAGCTGATGTGAGACTCAAACAAAAGAATTTTTTGAAAAAAAATTCAATGTATTTCTCAGGTAATATGATCACACTTTCCATGATTGTAAAAAGAACATCTGACTAGAGGCCCCAATTAATTATAGCAACCCCAATTAAACTCTCTGCCATCAAGTCGATGCTGACTCCAAGCGACCCCACTGTGGGTTTCTGTGACTGTAACTGTTTAGAGGAGTAGAAAGGCCAGGCTTTCTCCCATGGAGCTGTTGAGTTTTTGAACTGTTGACCATGTGGGTTACAGCCCAACTTGTAGCTACTATGCCACTTAGCTCTGCCCTAAAATTTAGTGCAAACTGAAAACTGATACCAAATTCAGCAAGATGATGGTTAGATCATTCATTTATTTCTCTGCATATAATGTCAGTGTTTAGGTGGCAATAGACACATCGAATCCACCCATATTACTGTAATTATTAACTACTAGTCCTAAAATCTACCGAGTTATCATTATTGTTATTATTATAAAACTCAAGCCCATTTACATGTCATAAAGATAAACCAAATCTCATTTCAATTAGTTACAGCGGGAGGGAATGAACTTTAAACAGACATTTAATTTCAGAAAAAAAAATAGGAAGTTCCTCATGGAAATGTTATGGCATTTTGAAACAGATTAATAGTCCAGTGTGAACACATCCACCCTACAGCTAAATGACGGCTGTACGACGAGGAGAAGACGGGTTCAATGAGCAAGACTAGTGGATACCTCTGATTTGAATTTAATCAAATAGTATTCCATTTTATGACTTTTTAATGCTATTCTTTTTTTTCCCCATTCACTTTGCAGATTGAATTATTGGTCTCATACAATGACTGTATTTTATTTATTAAGGCAAAGTAGCTAACTTTCAAGATGATAATAAAATTCAACAAAATCTTTCCAAACTAGATATCGTGAAGAGACTAAAATTCTCTCCTTAAAGGTCAAACTCCCAAGGTGTCAACCTGTAGCTCGGGCAAGAGTGGAGCATGCCTGGAGCTGATTCAGAAACTTGTCTATTCTTCTTATCTTTTTTGAATTAACATTCATCTCCAAGTGTTTGCCCACTTTTCAGCAGCTGAACATGACAGGGGGAAAAGGTTTCAATGATAAAGTCTTGTGTGTCTGTAAATTTCCTGCTTGTGGAGTTGGATTGCTAGCAAGAGAGACTGAAATCCTTTTGTTCTTGCACAAAATAGCTACAAAGCAGAGAGAGAGATCCACCGTGTGTGGCCCAGCCTAGCACAGCCTCAAGGCATAACTGGCGGGACCTGTAGTCAATCTCTGGTCTCTCTTTTAAGAGCTAATTATGATGACGTTGGTTCCACTGGAACCTGGATGAAACCACGCAAATGTCAACAAGACTTCAATGTTTCCTTCAGCTTCTGTGAAGGCTGGGTGTGAGTGAAATCACCTAGACAAAACTGTGCCACCATTTAATTATCACCCAAAGCATTTGTAGACTTTCCAGTTCTCAAGAAAAGAAAATAGAAGCGAACCTGGAAAAAGCATGCGGCTGCTTAAGGATTGGTCTTTGGCTCTTTGGAATAAGGCTTCTTTCTCCAGGACCCTGGGACTGTGGTTGGGTATAAGATGCCACCAAAGACATCTACGCCTGGAGGAGAGCATCTTACTGCATTGCACTATTTTGAAGGAGGGAAAAAAAGTAGTTCTTTGGGAGGGATCTGTTGTAAATAATTGAGACAACATTAATAAAGCCTTGCCTTTTTACCAAATATTTTTAGAAGGAATTTCAAATATTTCATCTAATTGAACTCAGCTCATATTCTCTGTGGTTCTGCTAATCAAGTAGCTTGTTGGGTAGACGGAGAGGTTCCAAAATAAGGACCTGTCTTAACAGACTCTTTGCAAAGATATGAGAAAATGGGACAGTAGAATAAGCTTTCTATTAGGTTAAATTTATTTTACTTTAGGTGTTCAAAATGTCCTTTTTAAAATGAATTGATGTTGATGTTAGTAGTAAATGGTTTTTAAAATGTCCTGGGCAAAACCCAAACTATGACAAAGTTAGGCTTATTTTCACATTTAAAAAATATATATAGATTTTATTGGGGGCTCTTGTAGCTCTTATAACATTCAATACATCATTTGTATCAAGCACACCTATACACATGTTGCCATACTCATTTCCAAATATTTTCTACTTGAGCCCTTGACATAAGCTTCTCTTTCCCCCTTTCCTCTAGTTCTTTTTTTGACTCCAGCTTCTCATATTTCCCCTACCCCCTCTTCCTCTCTCATGAACCCCTAATAATTTACAAATTGTTACTATGTTTTCATATTGTACACTGTCCAATGTGTCGCTTCACCACCCCCCTGTTGTCCACACCCCAGAGAGGAAGTCATATGCAGATCCCTGAAATCCGTTCCCTCCTTCTACTCCACCATCCCTCCCCCCCCCCCCCCCCCCCCCCCCCCCCCCCCCCCCCCCCCCCCCCCCCCCCCCCCCCCCCCCCCCCCCCCCCCCCCCCCCCCCGCCATCACAACTCCTTCCACTAGTCCAGAGGGAAAATCTATCTTAAATTCCCCATGTTTCTGACTCCAGTGTACATCCTCTGGTCTAGCTGAATCTGTCTGATAGAATTGGGAGCATGCTAGTGGGTGGGAGGAAGCATTTGAGAACCAGAGGAAAGTTGCACGTTTCATTGCTGCTACACTGTACCTTGATTGGCTCATCTCCTCATTGCAACCCCTCTGTAGGAAGATGTCACGTTTCACTTTTCACATTTTTAAACATGTGCATATGTGTGTGTTCTGGTGAACGAAATCCTCAAATCTGAAAAACCACTATTTTAGAAAAAGGACTCTGGAGTCAGAGACATTAGATTCTATGACTTGCCAAATATTTGACTTTGGGAAAGATGATTGCTTTTTTAGCTTTTATATTTCTCATTTGTGAAATGAAGATCAAAGCACTCAGAGAGATTGTAAACTAATGTCATTCATAATAGCCCAAAGTGGGAAGCAATTCAATTGTTCATCAGCTGGTGACTGGGTAAGCAAACTGCAGCATATCCAAGCAATGGATTACTTTTTAGCAATAAAAAGGTGTGAACTACTTCTGATGCATCAATGAAATGAAAAGTCATTATAATAAACTAATGGGGTCATTGGGGATTTGGGGGTAGAATTCTCGCCTTTCATACCAGAGACCATCTTTAATTTCTAGTCAATGCCTTCCATGTGCATGGCTAGTAGGTACCACCCATCTGTCAGTGGTGGCTAGTACAAAAGGGACTTCAAAAAGTTCCTAGAAAAAAAATGGAATGGAAAGAAAGTGAAAAATTTCCACAAATTCTTTGAAGCCCTCTTGTATGTTGTACTGATGCAGAAGAGGCTTCAGTGGAACTTCCAGACTAAGACAGACTAGGGAGAAAGGTCAGTCAATCTTTTGAAAACCAGCCGGTGAAAACCTCATGAATTGTAGTGGTAGTGTTTGCAACTGGTCATAGGGATCGTGCAGTACTGGACAATGCTTCTACTTTGCCTGGAGTGGCCAACTTGACAGAAGTTCAAATAGCACAAGTGAAAGAAGCCAGAGACACAAGACTGCATAGTGTATTGCTCAGGTTATATGAAATGTTCTGGAAAGACCAATCTACAGAGATAGAACTAGATTAGTGGTTGCCTGGGTGTGGGGATGGGAATAAGGATTGACTACAAATGAACATGACTGGGAGGTGGGAATGTTCAAAAGTAGTGTGGCAGTCATGTGCTTATGTTAATTTTATAATTGAAATGTAGGGGTGGAGTCTGGCCTCTTAATCAGGAGAAAGTCATTGAGTAGCTGATGAGGCCTCTGTGTGGGCATGATTTGACCTGGGACTCCTGGGAAATCTCGCAGTATTTCCCTCGTGAAGATGAGAAGCTATCTTCCCCAGTTGTTGGGAGTTAGTTTCAGAGACGATTAATCATGGAAAAGACAAGATGCAGCCTCCGAGAAGTTGGAGGAGCCAGCGGAGAGACCACACGGCTTTGCCCTGATGAAGACAGACCTCTGAAGCTGGAATGGCATGCTGTTGATAGACCTGAGCCCTGGAAGCGAGGAGCCATGGGGAGACCCCTGCCAGCACCAGAATTCTGCACCTACTGACCTGTGACTTCCTGAGTCGGAAGCAGACATTATAGACTGATTGTGGGCATATGGGTTAATATTGGACTTATGACTTTGCACTGGACTGGATTGGGATGCCTTCTTAGTGTCACATTTCTTTTGTATATAAACCCTTTCCTTATTCCTATATGCGTGTCTCTGAAATTTGTTCCTCTAGTCTACCTGGACTGACACAAGTAGTTTAAGACGAAGATTTGTAAACTCTGTAACTTGCCCAGAGCCATTGAATCGGACACTTTAAAGGGGGTGGATTTTAGGGTATATAAAAATTATACCTCATAAAGTGGGTATTAAATAATAAAAATTATTAAATAAAGTATTTAATAATACTTTTCAAAAGTGCGGGGGGGAACCCTATGAACTAATATCTGTGAAGCACCTAGCCCTGTGCCGGTTTATAGAGCCCTGGAACCATGCTAGTCAACTTTTCAGAGATTTCCATCTCCTACCAATGTTTGTCTGAGTGAAAAAGAAATGAGAGGGAGTATAATTTCAGCATTTATATATTGGAGCTAGCATACTCTCGGGCTATGAGGAAGTTGCAGGCTGGGTGGGGAAACAAGAGCAAGACATGAAATAATTAGATAAGGAAATAGCCAATTTAATATGCCCAAATGAGTCATATAGATGGCTATTGCTCTGGGACTTCAAAAGAAGGAAGACCTCTAAGTCAGGAAACGGGCCCTATTAAAGTTGCTTTTTGAAAAATGGGGGAGAAGTCACATAGCAGGGAAGAGGCAGATGAATGTTCTATGAGGTAGAAGTGGGGGAAGCCCGTAGAGCAGTAGCCAGCAGTAGCCTTAGAGTAGATTCCAACTCATAGTGGCTTCATGTGTGTTGTAGTAGAATTAAGCTCCATGGCGTTTTCATTCGCTGAATTTTGAGGGAGTAAAGCTCCAGTCCTTTCTTTAGAGGAGCTCTGAATAGAATAGAATCTCCAACACTTTTGATAATAGCTGAGCTTGTGAATGCTTTGTTCTACTCAGAGCCTCCCAAGATGAGTATACCTCTCACTGCTATCCAGTCCATCTGGCTCATGTTGATCCTATAGACAAGGTAGATCTGCCTCCTGGCAGTTTCCTGAGGCCAATTCTTTACTGGAGTAGAAAGCCCTGACTTTCTCCTGAGGAGCACCTGTAGTTGCTGTTTTTAACTGCCAACCTGGTAGCAGCCCAACTCGTACCCACCATGCCACCAGGGCTCTCAGGCTGAGTGTAATCAAAGACAAATGCTGAAGGTGACGACTCGCTGAGCTTTGGGGCAAAGGGTTTGGTCTTTGGAGATTGATTAGACCTGGCTCCAAATCTTGGTTCTACCTTTTGCAGAGTGGATGCTTTTTGAGCCACCATTTCGTTAAAGATAAAGCAGGGCTAATAAAACCTACTTTTTAGGATTTTGTCAGTCTTAAGTAAGCAATCCTAAATGAAACTCCCAGTACAATGAGAGGTTTAGTTAATAAATACAAATGTCCTTTCCTGTAAAGGTCTCACAGTGGTGATAATTCGGTTATGGAGAAAGTACATATTGGGAATGATATTTTAAGAGAAACACTGGAAGATTAAAACCAAATTAGCATTAAGGCATTTTTATTAATTTTTGAACTAGTTCATTTCTCAACACAGCTTGTATGTCTCCTTGATAATACTCATGGCAGTTAAATAAAATAAAAAGAATTTTATTGTGATATACTTCATGTATAGTATACCGCACCTATGTACAGTTTATAGTTTAATGAGCTTTGACAAATGTATAAACCCATGTAATCACCACAGCAATCAGGATGTGGAACATTTTCTTTGAATTTGAAAGTCACCCAATGCCACTCCACAGTCTAGTCTTCCCTTTGTGCCTGACTTTCTACTCCCATAAAGGGTTAAAATCCTGGAAACTCCCAGGGAGCAAGCAGTTCTATTCTGTGATGAGTTGGTATCTACGCAATGGCAATGCGTTTCCTTTTCCTTTTTTCCTTTTGGTGTGGGTGTGTTTGGTCTTATTTATTTTCAGACAACACTCATGTGCTTTCTGTGACCATGGGTTGATTTATTTTTTTCCCAATGATATTCCTATAAATGGAATCCTCTTATGGTGTTTCTTTTGTGCTGGCTTATTTTCCTCACCTACGTGTTCTTGAAATTTTTATGTTCTAGTTTATTTTTTTCCCCATAATTTTATTGGGAGCTCTTATAACATTCAACACATCCTTTGTATCAAGTACACTTGCACATATGTTCCCATCCTCATTACCAAATATTATCTATTTGAGCTCTTGGTATGAGCTCCTCTGCTCTAATTTATTTTATTTTATTTCTGAGGAGCACTGGTGATGAAATAGGACACATTGGATGACAAGAAGGTCAGCAGTTTGAAACCACCGACTGCTTCACAGGAGAAAGACTGGGCATTCTATAGTCTCAGAAACTCACAGGGCAGTTTTACCCTGTCCTATAGGATTTCTGAGTCTGAGTCAAGTTGATGGCAGTGAGTTTAAGTATTCTGTTGTATGACTATTTTTAGTTTGGGACCATTATATTTACAACTGTTACACACATTCAAGTACAAATCTTTGATAACACACATGTTCCTAGCTCTTGGGTTTGCTATGTCTCATGGCAGGCATATGTTTAATTTTATAAGAAATGACCAAGTGACTCCAACATAGTTTCAGTATTTTACGTTCTCACCTGCAGTATGAGAACCCCTGATGGTGTAGAGCTTATCTGTGGGGTTACTAACCACAAAGCCAGCAGTTCGAAACCATCAGCTGCTCCCCAGGAGGAAGCTGAGACTTTCTACTTCCTTACAGAGTTACAGCCTTGAAAATCCATGGGGGAAATTCTACTGCACCCCAGAGTCACTGTGAGTCAGAATGGACTCCATGACAGTGAGTGACCTGCAGTATAGGAGACCTCACGTTTTTCCACATCTCTATTAATACCAGATAGATTGTCTCCCATTTTAATTCCCACCACTACAATGGGTATATGATGGTGCTTTATTGTGATTTTAATTTCTGATTTCCTGAGGGTTAATGAAACTGGATTTCTTGGCTATTTTAGTATGTCCTCTTGTAAGATGTTTGTTTTAAGTCTTTTGTCCATTTGAATAACTACATTCTAAAACCTTTAATCAACTATACCGCCTGTCTTCTATATAAGACTATAAATTCCACAAAAGACTGCATTTTCAGGCCTTACCCCAATATAAGGTGCATAATAGATGTTCAAAAAGTATCTGATCAACTTGATGGGTGGACAGTGTCATTAGAAGTTGTGTCCCTCTGATATTGCTGGTAGTCTGCTTCTTTCTTTTAGACCTTGAAGTAGATGTGTAAGTGTGCATAGCTGTTTATAATTGTGTGACATACTTGTAGTATCCAGTTCTTTGGGTTGGTCATTTGAAAAACCCAAGTTTGACATAAGAGAGAGCATCATTATTACTCTTTATTATATATCGAATTCCCTCATATTCAAGGCACTATGCTAGGGTTTGGGCATAAGACCCCATCCCTGCTCTCAAGTAATTTATGGTCTATTTGGTGAGATCTGGAGTAGATAAATTTATGCAACAGATAGGATCATACTCAAGAGACAAACAAGGGGGTGATACAGACTAGTGGCTTCCAATTCATGATTCTGTGAAATCCAGAGGAGGGATCACATCCTGCCTAAGGAATTGGGAAAGGCTCTAAGAAGAAAGCAGCAAGGAAGATGAGCCTGGAAAAGACTAGGATGTTTGGAGTGTAGGGAAGCATCCCAAGTTGGAAGATGAGATGGCCTGAGGAGAATATCAGATGTGAAAAGGTCCAGAGAATGGTCTGTAGCCCAGCTGGAGGAGGCACTGGGGGGAGTACAGGGGCCATGAAGATAGAAAAGTCTCAATACATTGGTCTCTCTCTGCTCCTGAGCAGAGCTGCCCCTCAGTTAAAAAAAAAAAAGGGGGAGGGGAGGTGGGACTTGATCTGGAGACAAGTCCATGTTATATTTTTTTCTTGTTTTTTTCTAGTCAACAAAAGTAGAGTGACCCTATTCTAAATGTAGTTAGACAGACCAGATCCCATGCTCTGAATTCCCAGAATGTCCATTTAACCATTTCCTGTGCTTAGATTTTACTTGTAAATGGAGGACAGTGAGAAACCTATTGACTTTGCTCACTCTTGTATCTCCAGAATCTACTTTTGTTTAATGAATGAGTGACTGAAACTTGAATTTTTTTCCCTGAGGTTTAGAGTTTTTGCAATGAAGCAAATATTAATTTCTAGAAGAGTTATGGTATAGTTCATTCATGTTCTCAACCTTACCTCTTTGGGTTCTAATATCCATTGTCATGGCTACACAAACTCACAGACAAAATTCACGATTAAAGCTTTTATTTTGGAAGTTAACAAGGTGTAATGTCAGTGAGAAGTGCTCAGGGATACAGTTGTTTATCAGGACATGTTACAAAGTATGCCAAAAGGGGCGTATCACTCCACCGGAAGCCTCAACCTAAACACAGGCAGCTCAAGCACTCATCTAAACGCAGTCAGCAAACCCAGATCCAGGAATGAAGTGCCCAGAGGCACCGTACTCCAGTAGGTCTTAGCTTCAAGGTATCCAGCTCCACTGCCACGGATGAGCAATAGGGAAGCCCAGCTTCCCTATTTAAGTGTCCAGAGGCACCCCATTCCACAAGCCAGTCTTCTGCACAAAAGCACTCAGCGTAACTTGCTCCTCGGGTGGGGGAGTTCCATCCTCTGGCTCCTAGTTCAGGCTCAGCTCTTCTACTGTTACAGCTGTCTTCTGGATCCAAGAGTTCCTACTGCCCGGGGATCTCTGATCTAAAGGACGCACTCCACTCCTGGTTCTTGCTGGTAATGAGAGCCCTCCTCCTACTTCTCAGAGGACTCATTTTATACACAGTAGGATGACACTCCAGGGAATCCTATTCACAATTACTCATAGGGGAATCCTACCAGGATCTCCCCTCACATCATACCAGACCCGTGCCGGGAAAGGTCCTTTGATGGGAGATAGAGACTAGAGAGTCACGTTAAGTATTCCACTGCTCCTGCAAACAGTAAACTGACTGGAGTCTTTAAACTAATAAAATTTTTAATAGATTGCTTTCCAGTACTGTCTTTTTTGGCAAGAGTGATTTCTTTCTGCAATAGTTAGAGTTATTACTGAAAAGGGGACTTATTCTAGGACCTACACTGTGCTAAGATTCTGTGTGTCAAGACATGATACACAGTGTATATGCCATTTCTAAAAATTGCTTTCTATTTTGAGCCAGTAGTCTTAAAGAGGAGCTCTGGTAGCATGGCGGTTAAGGTACCAAAAGTGGTTAAGCCAAAGGTTAATGGTTTGAACCCACCAGCTTCTCCATGGGAATGCCACATGACATTATCTGCTTTCATAAAGAGTACAGTCTTGGAAACAGATCTACTCTGTTTGGTAGGGTTCTTTTGAACCTGAGTCAGGTTGATGACAATGTAGTTTATTTTTTGGTGGTCCCACAGTAGTTTGTGGGCGATACTTTTGACTACTTAACCAAGAGTGCACACCTGAGCCCCCAGTCCACCCCTTGGGTCCTTTGGAGTATCTGCTGGTCACATTTTGTGTAGGATAGATTTTGAGGGAGGCATTCTAGTTTCCTGGTTGTAGTTTGTTGCTTGGTGCCATGACTTTATTCACTTGCTGTTCTGGCGCAAATTTGAGGAAAACACAAACCAGACTCACAGCCATCCAGGTGATTGCGACTCATAGGGACACTCTAGGACAGGGTCGAACTGCTCTGTGGGTTTCTGAGACTCCCGGGGAGTAGCAAGCCTTACCTTTCTCACCTGGAGGGGGCTGGTAGTTGGAGACAGTCCAGTCAGTAATGTCATCTTAAAGGGAATTTGTTTTCTGTTGAAAGCGCTGAAGTTTGAGATGGGCGAGAATCTCCATTGTGGAGAGCTGGTATTCTGGCATGGTTGACTACAGCATATTCCCTAAATTGTAGTCCTTTGTTTGACAAATGCTGAAGAACAAAACAAACACAAAGCCCCAAAAGCCCTGCTCCATGTCATCTCCACTATTTAAAGAAGAAGGAGACAGTGAAGTGGGAATTGAGGAGGCTCTTTACTTTGGACACTCATTCCTTTGGGAAACCTGATTTGGGAACCAGTGTTTGGGAGAAGCCCTGAAGCTAGTCTTCAGGCCAAAGCTGGAATAGTGAAGCCTCTTCCTCTTGCTTGTGTCAGCTGTGGGAGGGGAGAGATTCTGACATCTCTCCCGGGCATTTGGCAGGTAGAACCTCTGGGTCTCCACGCACACATGTGTCCTGGCATACTTCTTTAAAGCAAACAGTTGTGGTAGTGTGGAAAACATCTTCCAAGCATGCCATCACATTTGTCACCTATTCCTGCAAGCCTCTGAGCAAAATTCCTCAAATTCATTTAGTGGGCATTCTCTTAAAATTTTCCAAAGAACAATTTCTCTGTAAATTATTAACTTTTTATTGCCACATTCCCCCAGATTCAATTAGATTAACATTTAGTGTCGTTTCTCAAACAGAGATAATCATCCTGATTATGCTTTGAAGCACGAACTTGCATGTGAGATCCCTTTTAGGCTTCCAATTCATCTTATTTATTTGGCAGGCATGTGTATATGCGCCAGGGCAGGAGACGTGGCAGAGGATGGCATTTCAGGGGCACCAGTGAGTTGAAAGAATCATTTAATAGGGGCTCTTCTCTGCCAGGGGCGTAGCACAGAGCTGGTGAAAGAAGCAGAGAAAAGCAGAAGGGTTCTCCAAGTGAGTTCGGAGTCCAGCATTTAATCCCAGATAGTCACATTTAGCAAAGCACGGCCGGCGGTGTAGACCAGGAGCACAAACGGAGGGCAGCAGTGAGCTTTTTTGACGTCTGGGCGAAGGTAGGCGTCTCCCCCTCCCCAGTATGGGGTAGAGTCCAAAAGAGCAGCCTTGCCTGCACCAAACCCCCTCGCTACGGTAGCAGCTACTTCAAACATAGGCTCCTGAATAGGAACTCATCTGACCCTTGACCAGAACCAGGCTCTAAATTGGCAGACGGAGAATCGGAGTAATTTGTATCATTTCAATTAGTTACTCGCTGCATAACGGGGAGGTCATGACTCTCTGCCATGATGACTGCCCATGGCAACCGGCCTTGAATGTCTCATCAGTTTCCAAATACTTTCACTTAATAAATGTAAGTTCATAAACAAGGCCCAATTGTTGGGGACGCACAACAAAGTCAATTATCCACCCCGAGGCTGAGCTAGCGGAAGATGACATAACTTTTGTCGGCAAGAGCCTTTCAATTTTTTTCTAATTTTTTTTTTTAAAGAGGGAAGCTGCTAAACGGGGTTAGGAACATCGGCTGAATGCGCAGTATTGATCCACAACCATGTAAAACAGCCAGGAGAGCAGCCAGTTTGTGTAAGGGCACTGTTGTCCGCGTTCTGAAAGCCGGCAGCTTTCTTTCACTGTTTGCTCTGTGCAACCCAAATTCAGAAATCTTACAAATCAATGTTGCCATTGTTGGGCCCCCACAGCACACCCTTCTGCAGACAATGCAAAGAATTCCAAAATATAGATCGCTCCCTGATGCATACAGCTCTGATGGTCGGAGACATTGGGTTGTTTTCTTTCTGGAGAGAAAGGGCTGCTTGTTCCCGGGCAGAGACAATGGCCTGTCTAGATGCCCGTGAAACTTCGTGAACCCAGTGCAATCATTCAGGCCTTTGATTTGAAAAATGTTTTGTATGTCTTCCTCCACATCTGCAAATACCTCCACTTTCCCTGGGTGCTGGCCAAGGCTTGTTAGCTGTCAATGTTTTCCACTTGAGGAAGAGGAGAAAAAAAAAAGAAAAAAAAGTTCAGCACGTACATAAGTTTTGCTATTCGGCTTTTGTTTTTTGAATTAAAATAAAGGTTTCCTTCTTCCGTGTCACAATCTATTAGCCACAGGGAAGCCTGGTATCACAGTTCTCTCCCGCTCACCCCTGCATTTGTAGCAGATTTGACGGTGTGTGGAAACCAACACGGGCACTGCTCTGTGACTGTGTCACCTACAATCAGTGTGCGCCGGGGCTCAGATTAATCGTGACAGTAGGCAATATTTCCAACATTATTAGAAGAGAAACCTAATATTTTGGGACATCGGGGATCTCTGAGCTGTTGTCCATCAAACGGAGGGCCTTCATCTCCTCCTCCTTGGATGGGTAACCTTACATGTTAACCACTTAATGGACAAAAAGCGTCTTTTAAATGGATATAGATTAAAAAAGGACAAGAGGAAGAAATCAAGTCAAAGAGGAAGACACGGCTGGGCAGTGTTTAATGTCTAAGCTGGGGGAGGGGGGCAGCAGAAGGCGGGCATGGATCATCCGAAGGTAAGGTGGCACTGATGCCGGGAATAGATGTCACCCCGTGTGTCCGAGGGCCTCTTGGATTTTCAAAATTGGCTGCTTTGTTCCTAAATCTGTGGATGATTTCAGGATGGAGATTCCCACACTGCTGTTGGACTTTTAGCTGACATGGTTTCTATGGTGTGAATGAGAGCACCACGCCCGTGCAATCTGGGCTGTATTTGAAGTATCTTTGTGGACTTATTCAAAAGTTACATTTTATATATATGTAGATGGAAATCTGAGATCCAGTCAGCTCATTGCCAGGGCGTCTGGCTTTGGGTAGCCATGATTCCACTGAGCAGTGCTCTTTAGAAGGCAGATTTTAAAAAAGGCATCTCCCTCTCTCTGTAAATGCACTTTTTCTCTTTTGTCTGACTGGATGAGTTTACAGAAACGTGTCTGACAACTGGGCATCTTCCTTCTCTTCTGCAGTTCTGAAACACACATGCTACAAAACAGAACCAAATCCACTGCCTCTGGGCTGATTCAGATTTGGGCTTGCCCTCTGCAAGGTTTCTGCCGCCGTCCATCTTTACAGGAGCAGGCAGCCTCCTCTGACTCCTGCAGCACGGCTCGTGGGTTTGAACCACTAACTTGATGGTGAGCAGCCCAACACCAAACTCATCGCACCACCAGGGCATGTGCTGCTGCGTCAGCGATTTCAACCACTTTAGGTTTGAATGACTGCTCATATAGACTCCTCATTAAGCCAGCACAGTAGGTGGTACAGCCGAAATGTGAGTGGTTCAGACCCACCTGCTGATGTGACAATCTTTTGTCTGAAGGTTTACAGCCTTGGAAATCCTTTGGATCCAGTTCTCCCCTAACCCTATAAGGTGGCTGAGTTGGGAGTGATTAATCGGCGATGGTTTTGGTTTGAGTTTAGTTTTTACGGGGGCAGATTGCCAACCTTTTCTTTAGTGGCCTTCCTTCCCTGTGCCAAAATCCTGGTGTCCCCGTGGCTAGCACTCTGCTGCTAACTCTACGGTTGGCAGCTAGAACACACTCAGAGGCTCTGCCTAAGAAAAGCCTGGTGATCTGTTTCTGTAAGGTTGACAGCCTCAAGACCCTATGGTGTTCTGTCACAGTGGTTGCTCTGGGTCAAAAATGGACTCGCCAGCACCTAAAGGTAGCAGCAACCACAGCGATCTATTCTGTCACCACTTGTCTGTCAGTCTGCCATGCTGTAGTAGTTCGTGTGTTTCTATGAGGCAGGAAGCTATGCCTCTGCTATTTGCAGATACCAGCAGGAGTAGGTTTCAATAGAACTTCCAGACCAGCAGTTCTCAACCTTTGGGGGTTGAGCCACCCTTTCACAGGGGTCGCCCAATTCCTAACAGTAGCAAAATTACACTCATGAAGTAGCAGCGAAGTCCCCACAACATGAGGAACTGTGTTAAAGGGTCATGGCATTAGGGAGGTGGAGAACCTCTGTTCCAAACGAAGATGAGTTAGGAAGAAAGACCTGGCGATCTACATCTGAGAAGTGGCGACGGGCTACCATGTGAGACACAGCAGAATCGGGTGCCACGTACCGTTGAAAGATGAGTCCCTATATGTTAAAAGGGACTTGTAAAACACAGTAACTCAGCAAGGAACTCAATATACCCATGGCTGTCGCCAAGGCACAGGACTGGGTGGCTTTGTTCTCTTGGCCATGCAGTCGACATGAGTGGGGGCTGGCTCAATGGCAACCAGCAACAATATAGTCTAGGCATGTGGGGTTGAAAAAAAAAATGTCTTCAGACAACCACGTGCTGACAGCTCGCTTCCATCAGTGGGCACCTATGTGTGGCAACCAGACCTGCCTGAGGCTGTGGCCGGGCCTTTGCATTTCTCTTTCAGCACTTTCTCCCCTGGATCCTCGAACACAGAGTATGTTCTCAGGAAACGAGGGGGAGGTGGGACCCTGAGATTACGGCTCTTGGCCATGCGTCCGGTCTGGAAGGGAACTCACCTCCGTAGGAGAATAATCAACCACTTCGGATCAACGACAAAGTTCAGAGGGTTGGGAGAGACAGAATGAGGAAACACAGGGAGAAACAGTTGTGATGGAACCTCGAGGGGTGGGATGGCGATGAAAGAGTCGAAGCAAAACGTGTTGGAATTATTGAATGTAAAACTGATGATCTGCTTGGTAAATCTTCACCTAATCCACCATAAAAATGTTGAGAAGAAATATAAATTAAATAAAGATGTGTGGGATGAATGATTCCTTGAGGAGACTACGGGCAGTCTCATCAGAAAGACTAGTCTTGATACACTTCCTGGCATTTAACCCGTGAATTCCTAACTAATCCAAAAACAAATTCTATGGTCCTCTTGCTCTGCCTTCCCTTTAAGCCCCAGGAAAGGGACCTGATAGACTTCAGGACTTTTTCCAAGACTTTTTTTTCCCCCCTCATTAGGCCTCGGCTGCTCCCAGGTCTATCCATCATCATTTTAGCTTTGAAAGTTGCTTCATTTGTCTTGCTCCCTTAGCTCTGTCACCCAGAGCTTCGAAGGTTGAGTCCCAATCTCTTGCATGTGGTCTTTCATTGGTCTACTCCCCGCTGGTACCCACTCCATCATTCTTGTAGCTATTTGATCTTCTAACTTGCCTGTGTGTCAGACTGCCCAGCCACCCGATGGCATTTGGTTCCAGACTTGCGAGAGATTCTTCCTTCTCTCTCTGGCTTGCCAGTCTGTTACCAGGCAAAACTCCCTGCTTTCCTTCATCCGCTTAGTAACTAAGGAACACTATATCCCTTTTTTTTTTCTGCTGACAAATTGGTGCTTTGTTGTTGTTGAAATTTTGGAAAGTAGAGAAGATATCATCAAATAATAATAAAACCAACCTTAAAAAGGAGATTTCCAGTGCACCTTCTAGAAAGCATCCTCGTTGGCATGAATGTCCAGCTGTGGTGTCGCCGTCTCCCATGTCTGCTTGCCGGCCTGCTTTTCATCCTCCCTCCCTCGATCCTGCCTTCCCTTTTATTTTTTTCTTCTTCTTCTCATATATTTTTGGGTGATGGAGGACGGCTTAGGAAATGATTGGTTTCTTGGGCATTTTTTCTTTTCATCAGAAGCATTACTTTTAGCATTTTTCTTCAAAGATTATCTCCACATGCTATAAAATTCCGTTTTCTTCTATTGCCTCTGTAATTTTCCTTCTCATTTCCTTCTCACCGTCTCGGGCCTACATAAAATAACTCATGGTTTAATGTAATGCATGTTCTCTATATCCTTTCCAGTGCGGCTTGCTTGGATGTACTCTGTTATGAAGTTTTAATCTTGTAATAAGATTGTAATCTTTGCTTTTCCACACATGACTGACACATTATTTTTTGGACAGGAAAAAATATAGGATATTGTGAGCCCTTCTGCCTTAAAAGCCCTATTACTGCTTGTATAGCTGCTAGGGAACACGGGGCATAATATCCAGATGACCCTCCTGAGCTTGCCAATGAGTGAAGGGAGTGTGGATGCCACTATGATGTCGGGTTCCAGCCTGCAAGGAAGAGGTGGACGTTAGCCATGCTAGGCCCCCACAGCCCTTTTGATCAATCACTTACTCATTCATTCACTCACTCACTCACTCCTTCCTTCCTGCAACAGCAATTTGTGGGCCCTTGTTTTTGTTTAAGAATATGTCAATGACATACATGAACCTCATTTGTAATTAAATTTAAATATGCAAATATTTAATTGTAGCCACTGATGAAAGAAACAGATGAAATTAATCCCCATGATGCATCTTTTTACACTAATATCTTCAAAATAGTCTAGAATTGTAAGTCAAAAAGTTTTGCTGCCGCGGTGAGGCCGTGCCTACACGCACGGGTTTACTCCAGACAGAGCATGTGCAAGCATGACTCCATCAGCGGGGGGCTGCAGACAAGTGTCTGAGCCGTTCACCTGACAGAGTCTCCTTGGGGTGCTTTAACATAAAAGTCAAATTCAGACCGTGACTTTCGAGGAAATTGATCAGGTCAGTCCATGTCAAGGCAGAGAAGTCAGCCCTGAAGTTTATGGTGACTGTTTTGGGGGCCTGCAAAAGAGCTGTCTTGGCACATTGTTCATGAAGGATCGAGGACATCCACAGGGCACCTCGTAGGATGCAGCTTTAAGAAAATGGACAATGGCATGGGTGAAAAAAGGCCAGCAGAGTTGTGCCGAGAGATGTTTTCATTACAGCAACGCCCGGGCTCCTCCTAGAGCCAGCAAGAACTGTGCAAGGAGACTTTTTCTCCGGAAATCATCTCTCACTCACCCTACAGCCCTGAGCTTGCCCCTCAGATTTTGCTTTGCTCCCCAAACTTGAAAAACACTGAAAAGAAATATGGTCTGAGTCTCTCATGGATGCTGGGTGGACATGGTGTGACTCAAGGAGGGCGGAGTTAGTCAGGGAAGGGCTGGCGAGCTGGAAACACTGCCTGCAGAAGAACACCACAGACACAGACGGAGCCTACAGTGGGAAACAATAGCTTCACAGTTGACTATTTTTTATTTTTTTATTAAATCCTTTATTGGGGGCTCATGCCACTCTTATCACGATCCATACATAAGTCCATTGTGTGTCAAGCACATTTGTACATCGGTTATCCTCATCATTCTCAAAACATTTGCTTTCTCTTGAAGCCCTTGACATCGGCGCCTCATTTTACCCCTCTCTTTCTGCTCCCCCCTCCCTCCTGAATCCTTGATACTTTATAAATTATTATTACTTTGTCATATCTTATACTGTCCAAGGTCTCCCTTCACCAATTCCCCATTGTCTGTACTCCAGGGAGGAGGTTATAGGTAGATTCTTATAATTGCTTCCCCCTTTCTACTCTGAGACTTTCCTTCCACTCTCCCACTATCGCCACACTCATCACTGGTCCTAAAGGGATCATCTGTTCTGGATTTCTTATGTTTCCAGTTCCTATCTGTACCAGTGTACATCCTCTCGTCTATACGGATTTGTAAGGTAAAATTGAGATCATGATGGCGGGGAGGGGAGGAAGCATTGAAGAACTAGAAGAAAGTTGTGTGCTTCATCATTGCTACACTGCACCCTATCAGGTTTGTCTCCTCCCTGAGACCCCTCTGAAAGGGGAAGTCTGTTATCTACAGATGGGCTTTGGGTCCCTAAACCTGTACTCCCCCTCATTTAAAATAAAATAATTTTTAGTTCTTTGATGTTGGCTACCTGATCCCTTCTACACCTCATGGTCACACAGGCAGGCGTGCTTCTTCCTTGTGGGCTTTGTTGCTCCTGAGCTAGATGGCCATTTATTTATCTTCAAGCCGTTAAGACCCCAGATGTTATATCTTTGGATAGCCAGGCACCATCAGCTTTCTTCACATTTGCTTATGCACACATTTGTCTTCAGCAGTCATATTATGAAGGTGAGCATCATGGAATGCCAATTTAATAGAATAAAGTGTTCTTGCATTGAGGAAGTACTTGAATGGCGGTCCAATGTCCATCTGCTGCCTTAATACTGAACCTATAAATATATACATGTAGATCTATTTCCCCATCATTATATATAAATATATTTACCTAAGCACATGCATATATTTAGACCTCTATAAATGCTCTCTGCTTCATATTTCTTTGCTCTGTTTCCTTTTACTTCCCTCTTGTCCCCTATTATGCCCAGTCTTCATTTGGGTTTCAGTAATTTCTCTCGGTTACTCTAACCTTGATCACTCCCGACCATGAGCACAGTTGGCTATTTTTGTCTATGATTTTTGTTGGAAGATCCTTTTAATTATTATTGAGATAGTTTACTTTTAAAAATTAATTCTTTAAGATATGTGACTTATTTTCTACTTTTGAGCGCAGCTTGATTTTGCCATTTCATGGACTCCATAGTCAAGTGTGGGTACTGGCTATCTATCACGAGTTGTGCATGGTACAGTTGCACAACCCCAGACACTTTCACTAGGGATTCTGTGATGAATAAGGCAGAAGCAGTGCACACTCAGGGGTGGGTTACATTCCAACAAGGAAGACAGTCACTACACAGGTGGTTATTAAATGAGCAACCAAACAAACAATTGCCATCAATTTGATTCCAACTCTCCATGATCCCATGTATGTCAGAGTGGAACTGCTCTGTAGAGCTTTCAATGACTGATTTTTTACAAGGAACTAGGCAGGCCTTTATGCCAAGGTGCTTCTGAGTGAACTCAAGCCACACTGCTAACATTGTGCACCAGTCAGGGCCTCCATGAATACAATGACGGTGCTGTGTGCTATGGTAGGGAAAGTGGTTGTTGGGTCAATGTTATACACTCATACCATTAGGAAAGGGAGAAGGACAAGAGATTTATGTTTTCTTAAACTTCTTAAGTTTTCTGTTCCTTCTGCCTCTGACTTTCCATTAACTAGAAATGTGATCTTGGGCAAGACAACCAACCTTTCCTTTCTGGACTCAAATTATCATCCGCAGCTCCTTGAGTGCAAAGAGTCAGTATGTAAAAACACAGCACAGCAAATGAAAAAATCCCAGCAGAAAGAGGCTATGTTAGCCAACCTGCCTCCACCGTCTTCTATAACTAGTATACTAGTGCCCTTTGCATGTACTTCATCTGATAAACTTCTCCTTGCCACAGTCTTAGCCCTTTCCTGGCTTCTGATGTTCCCTAACTGTTCACCTAAATAGCACCTGCTTCTTCTGGTCCACAAGTCCTGCAGGGCATTGGACAAGCAGAGCTAAAAAGATGCAGATTTTGTCCTCAGGGAGCTGCACTGCTGTTAGCGGCTGCCCAGTCTGTCCTTAATCATGGTGACCATACCTACAACCGAGTGAAACACTGCCTGCTCCCTCCAGCGCCGTCTTCCTGCTCATTGACCCGTGTGAGTCCATTGTTGCAGTTATTTTCAAGAGCGTGGCTTGACCCAGTGGCTGCCCCAATGGGCTCAAGGACAGGAACAAATCTGAGGTTGGCACAGGACTGGGCAAGGTTCTGATCCATCACTGTGGACTGGAACTTACCACTGGATGGCACAGAGCAACAGCAGCAACCACAGAACCTTCTTAATGGCTGTGAGTTGGGATAGCTTTCCCTGGGTCAGACACTGTGCTGAGCACCTCCTTATGCATTTCTCTCTTTTCAAAGTCCCAGCATAGTTGTGGCTGTCACATACTCCTATGTCAATTTCCAGATTGGAAGCCTAGGGATGGAGTCTAGTCTGTCAATTTAAAAATAGCCAAAGAGGCTGAGCCCCGCTGGTGTAATGGTTGTGGTTGTGTGTGGGACTGCGGCCCAGTGGGATAGAGGTTCAATTCCAGCAGCTGCTCCACAGGAGCAAAGGCTGAGCCTCCTATTCCCACCACCAGAAGGCAGCGATGCCTCCCCCCCCCCCCAAAAAAAAAAGCAAAAATAGAAAATGAAACCTCTATGTGGGCATGGCTTTCTTCTGGGAATTCTGGAAATTCTTGTGGTATTTCCTGAGTGGAGATGAGAGACACACGACTTAGTTTCTTGGAGATGGTCTACTGACAAGACAACATGGCAGCATGCTGATAGACCCTGAGTCCCGGAAACTGGAGCCACATAGAGGCTCCTGCTGGTGCTGAGATGCTTGGGAAGTTACAGAGAGTCCCCTGACAGTGCTGACATACTTCTACCACCATGGATACACAAAACTTTGCACCTACTGGCTGGTGATTGTCCTGGAATAATTGCATGTGCCTCATGAATCTGAAGAAGACTTTATAGACTGGTATCGGACTTATGGATTAATGTCAGACTTGTGGATTTGGACTGGATTGGGTTGGGATGCTTTCTCAATGTTCTGTTCCTCTTGTATACAAACCTCTCCCTTATACACATATGCATATTTATGAATTTGTTTCTCTAGTCTACCCAGACTAACACAATAGTCTTATATATTGGGCCCATTTTACAACAGAGGAAATGAGAGCTTACCTTGCTCCAGTCTCAGAGTTCCTGATTTGGCTGGAGTCGGAATCCTACAGCAGGTCAGAGCCTGTGCCCTAACCTACTGCTTGCTAAAATACTTCCCAGATCTGTAGAGGCCGTATGATGACCTATTGCCTATTATGCAAAATTAGATAAAGCACCATCCTTACAATGAATAACTGGTTAGGTATTAATATTTTAAAAATAATAAAGGGAAGTAAGATCTATCTCCTTACTTAAGTCCCTGAAGAACTATTTCCTAGCCACACTTCTTTTTTGCTGACTTCTCATCTATGTATATGTGCATATATAGATGTAAGTGACTATTGTTCATACTCACACTTACACACAGGATGGAAAATGACCTAGTAATGGCAGTTTTGAAAGTATGAGTCATTGTGCCTGTTTTAATCTGGTAGATGGCTGGCCAGTTCTCATTAAGCAACTTTTTTCTTTTTGTAATCATGTTATTGGGGGCTCATACAACTCTTACCACCATCCATCCCTCCACTGTGTCAAGCACATTTGTACATTTGTTGCTATCATCATTTTCAAAACATTTTCTCTCCACTTGAGCCCTTGGGATCAGCTCTTTATTTCTTCCCTCTCCCCCCTTCTTCTCCCACAAACCCTCGATAATTTATAAATTACTGTTATTTTGTCTTGTCTTACACTGACCAATGTCTCCCTGCACCCACTTATTTGTTCTCTGACCTCCGGGGGGGTTATATGTAGATAATTGTGGTTGGTTGTCCGTTTCTCACCCCACCTTTCTCTTACCCTTCTGGTATCGCTACTCTCATTATTGGTCCTGAAAGGTTTATCTGTCCTGGATTTCCTGTGTTTCCAGTTCTTATCTTTATTAGTGTACATCCTCATCCTCTGGTCTAGTCTGACTTGTAATTAAAATTGGGATCATGATAGCGGAAGGGGGGAAATATTAAAGAACTAGTAGCCAATTTTTCCCCCATGGAGGTAAGAGAGTATGGACTCAGTCTCTTGGAGGTGCTCTACTGACAAGACACAAGGCTGATTGCTAGTGAGCCATCCTGGAGGAGAAGCAGCATGGGCCTGCCCTGATGGAACCAAACCTCTGAAACCAGAAAAGCCACATGGAGACGCCTGCCGGTGCTGAGATGCTTCCACCACCACTGTATACACAAGACTCTGCACCAACAGGCCTATGATTGGCCTGTTGTCATTGCATGTGCTTCATCAGTCTGAAGAGGACTTATGGATTGGTACAATTGACACAAGAGTACATGACTGCTACAACTATCTTTTTCTAGTCCACCCAGACTAACACATTGCCTTCTGTTATTGTTTTTTGGTGTTTAAAATGTCCCTCAAGTACTGAATGCAAGAAGGCTGCGCTGTACTCTACAGAAAAAAATGTGTATTAGCTGAGTTTCACTAGGCACAAGTTATAGTTTTTTCATGAGTTCAGTGTTAACAAAACAGCAATATATATTAGATAAGGTGTCTTTAAATGAAAACACAAAGAAACCAAGGGTAAGTATTGGTCATTTGATGAGAATGTTGTGACTAGAGGTTCACAAGACTGAACTCTTAACTTCCCGAGGAGCAATGGTTTAGTATTTGCTACTTCAATGTTCATTGTTCTTGGTGCCTTGAAAGAATATATGTACTGGGCTGAGTCCTGGTGGCATAGTGGTTGTGAACGTAACTGTGGCCCACTGGGTTGGAGGTTCAAATTCAGCAGCAAGGCTGGGCCTCCTACCCCCACCACCAGAGGGCAGTGATGCCGCCCCCAAAAAACAGAATATATGTACTATATATAAAATTAATCAATTGTATTAGTGAAGTCTGCAACAGGTTTAGATCTGAATTTATCTGACTTCATCTTTAGATGACCAAACTTCAAGTTGCCCCTCAAGTGTGACCTCCAGATATCTTCAAATTGTCTTGGGAGAAAGCAAGGAGAATGGCGACAGCAGTCAGCTGAAGGAATGGGGACATGGTCCAACTGTGAGCACAAGATGAGCAGCCACTGAAGTCTTCTCTACCAGCAACCTTTACTTCCATTAAATGGACATGCCTAATCATTAAAAAAAAAAAGAACTAGAGGCAAATATGCTATATTGCACTAACTGGTTCATCTTCTCCCCGCGACTCCTCTATAAGGGAAAGTCTATTATCTACAGATGGACTTTGGGTCCCCAACCTGTACTCTCTTTCATTCACAATAACATGATTTCTTGTTCTTTGATGCCTGATACCTGTCCTATCAACACCTCGTGATCACACAGGCTGGTGTGCTTCTTCCATGTGGGCTTTATTGCTTCTGAGCAAAGTAGCTGTTTATTTATCTCAAGCCTTTAAGACACCAGAAGCTATATCTTTTGGTAGCTTGGCACGTTCAGCTTTCTTCCCCACTATAGATTGATGTACATATATTTGTAGGTTCAGTGTTAAGGCAGCAGATGGATATTGGCCCTCTACTCAAGTACTCCCTCAATGCAAGAACACTTTGTTCTATTACCCTGGTATTCCACGATGCTCACCTTCCTGACATGATCGATTGGCTTTATTCTTTACAAAACCAGGGTGACTCCTGAAATATTCATGGCCCCCATGAAGATTCTACTTCCTCAGTTAACTTGTGGATATCTTCCTGTTCTGAGGGTATTTCTCTTCCATTCATTCTACCACTCGACTTATATCACTTCCCCACCAGCCACCTCTTTGTGTGTCAGGCTACCTTAGGGGTTTATGGGGTAAGGTTGCACCTGCTCATTCCACTCATTTTTGTTATTGTTAGCTTCCCGTAAAATGGATTTCCTGTGTACTGCAGAAGAAAACACAGCCCAATCCTGCACCGTGGTTCTAATTATGGTGATGTGTCAGACCACAGCCACTGTGCCAGTTCATCTCCTCGAAGGTGGCCATTTTTTCTCGTACGCTCTACTTTACTATGTTCTCAGGGCGGTGCTTTCCAAGCCTTCTCTTGCCTCCTTCATCCTCTCCGGACACAAGATGGACTTCCTCTCTAGGGCTTCCCATCTCTCCTCTGCTCAAGAAGATGATAGTTGCCCTTTAATGGGGGCAGGGCGGTGCTGCAATGGGCTTGTTTGGTGTGCAGCTTTCTTTCAAACACACGCAATAGAAAGATAAAATACAGTAACATGCAAACATCTCCCTGACTCTTGGACATACCATTTTGAACAACTGGTCATCTCAAACTTACTCTTTGTAAAATTGCAGTGACTTCTTTTTCTTTCCCTTCAGGGTTTTCTCTTCTGTCCAGCCGTGCCTCGCAGTCCTTAATGACGGAAGACCAGGAGTGAGACTGACCTGGCTTCAAAGCCAGCTTCTACCCCTTGTTCCTGTGCTTCAATTGAACTCTGGTGGCATAGTGGTTACGAGTGTGCTACAAGGTTAGCAGTTAGAAACCACCAGTGGCTCCTTGGGTGAGAGACTGGGCTTTCTACTCCTGTAAGCTGCTAGCAGTCAATAATAGAGTCTCAGGCGCTCACAGAGGGCATTTCTTCCCTGTCCTAGAAGGTGGCTATGAGTCAGTATTGACCCCAGGGCTGTGGGCTAGTTAGTTATAAAATAAGGATGATGCCCAGGACACATGGCTAAAATAGAAGTTATTTTAGGTTTAGGCCAACTTTGAATCGTCATAGCCACCCCATGAGGAGGCACTATGGGTATTGGTCACAGTTTACCGGTGAGGTTATGATAAACACGCATAAGGCTGATACTCATCAATTTGTCTTTTAAAAGTTTAAATCAAATACAAGAGCCAAACATCTTTTCATGTGGACACAAGTTTAATGAACTTGTTTTGAACGTGTGTTTTAATGGCTTTATGATATTTTTAAATTTTAAATCATTTTTTGTGGCTATTAAAGCTCTTATCACAATCCATACAGACATTCATTGTGTCAAGTATATCTGTACATATGTTGCCATCATCATTTTCAAAACACTTCCTTTCTACTTGAGCCCTAGTATCAGCTCATTCCCATCCCCCCACCATGAACCCTTGATAATTTATAAATTATTATTTTTTTTCATGTCTGACAATGACTGCTGTCTCCTTTCACCCACGTTTTTGTTGTTTGTCCCCTAGGGAGGAGGTAATGCTGTCCATCATTGTTTTCAGTCCTCCCACCTTCCCCCTACCTTTTTGGTATTGCTACTCCCATTAGTGGTCCTGGGAGTGGTGGTGGTGGTATCTGTCCTGAATTCCCTGTGTTTCAAGCTCTTTTCTGTACCAGTGTACATGCTTTGGTCTAGCCAGATTTGTAAGGTAGAACTGCGGTCGTGATAGTGCTGATAGAGTGGGGCAGGAAGCATTCAAGAACTAGAGGAAAGTTGTGTGTTTCGTTGGTGTTATATCACACCTTGACTGGTTCTTCTCTTCCCTGTGACCCTTCTGTAAGGCGATGTCCAATTGAATACAATGGGTTGGGGGGCTCCACTCTTCCTTCCCTCTCATTAACATGGACATGCTTTATTTGTTCTGGGCCTTTGTTTTCTGATGCCTGATCCCAGGATCACACAAGCTTCTTCCGGGGTACATACTCTTTCATCAGGTGCCTGTAATTCATCCTGCTTGTTCTCAGATAAGTGGATTGTTTCTAATCTTTGTCTATAACCCAGTGATGAACATACTTCACATAAGGCTTTGTCATATTCCTGATATTGTCTTTGTCATAGATTCAAGACAAAGATTAGAGAACAAAACAAGACAGATTTGTAGGCGCTTGCTATATTTGTTTCTCAAATGGCCGTCTAAATTTGCACTCCCATTAGCATGACAGTATCTGTTTTACTGCACTCTTCCCAGGTCAAAGTCAGCCTGTAAAGAGTGAGAAGCAAAGGTTAGAAACGCTATACGGTGCAATGTCTTTCATGCTACCTCCGAGAAGGGGTACCCTTTCATTTCTTGTCAGTCAGCTTGCATTGGCCTAATCATTCCCGCCAGCTTCATTTTAAAGCTACCAGATAATGGTCAGATGCAATTTAACCTCACTGGAAGAGTCTTGTTTTAAATGTTGATGGTAAGGATGAGGCCTCTCCTATCACGCAGACAATTAGGGCCTTTCTTGGGAAAAGTCTTGTTGAATTGGGCAGGTTTTTTAAAAAAAAACCTGGGTGTAATTGATGAAACACAGTGATTGTGGGTATTCTAATTGCAGACTTCACCGGAGGTGTCAGGAGCATGCGCGGCTGTGAAACTGAGCTGAGATGTGGCAGCATGCGTATAGGAGTTTCTTTTCCATTTCTGAACGTTGTGAGCACAGCAGTCGTCTTCCTCTCAGACAGGCCATGAGTGCTCACCAAATCCCTACCCTCAAAATGGGGCCAGCGATAGCTTTAAATCAGAGCTTTTTGAAGAGTAAAGGTGACATAAGGGAGTTCTGATTGTGGGTGCACACAGTTCAGTTCGCTGCATGATTTTCGGTGTGTTCCTTTAGCATTGTTGGGATCTTTTTTTGTTTTTTAATATTTCCTTTTGACCATTTTTGCCAGACGAGGTGTGAGTTCATCCTTGGCTTTGAAGTCCGAGGTGCTTTGAGTCGTGGGGGTGGTTAGGTCCCGTGGAGTCGCTTCTGACCCACATCGCGACTCTGTGCACAGCCCCATCCCACCCTGTGCTGTGCTAGTCCAGGTCGACTAGAGAACCAAATTCATAAACACGCATATGTATAAAAGGGAGAGTTTTATATACAAGAGGAATGGAACATTGAGAAGGCATCCCAGCCCAATCCAGTCCTAGTCCACAAGTCTGATATTAGCCCAAATGTCCCATACAAATTCATTAATCCTCTTCAGACTCACGAAGTAAATGCAATGATGCCAGGATAATCACCGGCCAGTGGGTGTAGAGTCTTGTGTATACAGTGGAGTTAGAAGCCTCTCAGCACTGGCTGCAGTCTCCCTGTGGCCTCCCAAGCATCTCAGTACTGGCAGGAGTCTCTACGTGGCTTCTCCCACCCCAGAGGTAGGGTTTCATCAGGGTAAGGCCATGTGGCTGCTCCTCCGGCTCCTCCAGGACTCAAGGTCTATCAGCATGCTGCCATCTTGTCTTGTCAGTAGAGCATCTTCTAGGGTCTGAGCTGATAGTCTTTCATCTCCATGGGGGAAATATTGCAAGATTTCCCAGAATTCTCAGAGAAAGCCATGCCCACACTATGGTCTCATTGACTTTGTCCAGATCGACAGTCTAGACTCCACCTCTACACTCCCAATCATGAAATCGACACATAAGTCCATTACTGCCACATGTGCCAACCGTACCCTTGTTCTTCTATGGGGACCTTCCTCTTGGGGGCACCCCTCCTTTCGGGCATGCATGAGTTTCCTGTTCAGGACCTGATCTCGCCTGTCACGTTCAAGGTCCACCAGAAGAAGCCTTGCCATCTAGACTGCCCCGTGAGACAGGTTGGCGCCGTTCGATGGGATCACTATGGGTTGGAACAGACTTGGCACACCACCATCAACAAAGCCAATGGAAGCTGAGGGGAGGGGATCTTGGTGCAGGATTAACAATTAGCCTTGGGCTGAGCCCCAGAGGCATAGTGGTTGTGAGCGGGACTGCAGCCCCCTGGGATGGAGGTTCG
Organism: Nesogale talazaci; assembly: GCA_004026705.1. Lineage (NCBI taxonomy): Eukaryota > Metazoa > Chordata > Mammalia > Afrosoricida > Tenrecidae > Nesogale > Nesogale talazaci. The sequence goes on along the minus strand of PVJH01011718.1, from coordinate 10,203 downwards.
ATTCCAGCTCCACGGAGCAAAAGCTGGGCCTCCTACTCCCACCACCTGAGGGAAGTGATGCCTACTCCCACCACCTGAGGGCAGTGATGCCCCCCTCCCCCAAAGAAAAAAACAATTAGCCTTTGACGTTTAACCTCTCTGATTGGATATTAAACGGTCTACTTGTGGAGTGATATTCCCATGGAACCTGCTTGGCTCCCAGTTTGATCTGCTAACTCCCCTGTCCTGCCCCTAAAAGAGGCCCATTTTAACACATCTCTTCAAGCTGCACTCGGAAAAGATGAAAGAGGACCGCATCTTCCCATTTGCTCCCTAGGAACAATGGCTCCCAAACATCTTTCTGCTTTAGAATCCTATTATTTTTGTTAATAGTAACATTTTTACTATTTTACATTTGCTAAGCAGCAGCAATTAGCTAGGGTCTGGTTAAGAACAAAGAAGATCTGTTTCAGCACGTAGGTGCTCCAGGCTCAATTCTCATGCCCCTCTGCCCTCTTTGTATCATTTCGGTGCCCAGTATTTGTCTTTGAAGTTAAATGGAGCCTGGCCCCCTGAATGGAGCAGAGGGGAAATGCAAAGAGTTGAGCACAGACAGCCAGATACCAGGGGGTCTGCTGCTGAGGCCTCGCTTGAAGTAGTCACTTGGTTCTCTCGAATGCCCAAAGGGTAGCATCTGCCAAGAGGACAGGAGGGGTAGCTAGATGGGGAATGAAGGTGGGTGGCTTGGATTCTTTCTTTTAAAACTCAGTAAAATCTTAGACCTGGAAATTTATCTCCACAGAGTCGCCTAGGAGAAGGAAGAGAGTCCATGCTTACAATGCCCAAATGCAGCTCAGAAGATTGAGTCTCTGCAGCCAGCATCAATCATGCAGATAGATTTTGCCACAAAATAGTCCAATGTACTCCCCGCCACTCCTCCCCCCGCACCCCAGCCCAATCCAGACTTACATGTCCAGATGGTATATGAAGCGTGAACTATGGTGGATATTCTAAGATATCTTAAGTAAGGTTGGGAAGTAGAAGGTAAATATGAATTTCTGATTCTCTTCTCTATATACAATAAACCAAAATTCTTGTATTCAAATACCAAGAACTCTGTCTCAGTGAAACATTGTGTTATAAGACCAACATTTAGTATTCTTTAAAATTTTTTTTCAATAATTTTATTGGGGGCTCTTACAGCTCTTACAACATTCAATATATCCTTGGTATCAAGCATATTTGTGTACATGTTGTCATCTTCATTTCCAAATATTTTCTACTTTAGCCCTTGATATAAGTTCGTCTTTCTCCCTCTTTTTTGAAAAATCATTCCATTGGGGGAACATTTAGTATTCTATAGGGGAAAGAAAAAAATTATTTAGAAAATAATTGAAAATGTTGGAAATCAGTTATTTTACCTACCATGTCTGTTTTAGGCAATTTTAGGTGTATTAATGAACTGCTAAGGTTGTTGTGGACTTATTTTTTACTTTCACAGTGAATGTTTTTAAAAGCATTTTAAGATTATAAAAACCAATTAAAGGATACATCGGACCTGAATGGTTAAAACCTTGTCAGTTGACTTCCCCTCCTAGGCATGTTGCGTCTAATCTGGTTTTCATAATTTTCTGTATTTGGGGGAGTTGTTTGCTTATATAGAGGTTTATCTCAGATGTAGTTGGTCATTGGGAGTGATCTTCTTGAATTTTTGTTATATGTTTTTCTGTTTTTCAGTATATGAAACTCAGGATTGAAAATCTATAGGGACAGCAAGTAGAATAAATGTTCTTGGGGGGTGCAGTGGGGTAAAGAAAGGGGAGCTGATGTCTGGGAATTTAAGAAGGAAAAATAATGTTCTGAAAGTGATTGTGGTAGCAATTGTACAATACTGCTTAATGTGATTGAACTATGTAGCGATATATTTGTATTAGCTCCTAATAAAATGGCTTTTGAAAAAAATAAAATGGTTTTTGAAAAAACAAACAAAAGGGGGCTGAGCCCCGGTGGCATAGTGGTTGTGTGCGGGACTGCGGCCCACTGGGACGGAGGTTCAATTCCAGCAGTGGGGCTGGGCCTCCTACTCCCACCACTGGAGAGCAGTGATGCCCGCCCCCCCCCCAAAAAAAAGAAAAAACAAACAAAAGACTATAAAAAACAATCTATGACCATTGAAAAAAATGCATAAAAGTACAAATAAACAATCACTCATATTCCTACCTTCTGTAAATAACCATGGGTGACATCTTGGTATATATAGTTCTTCTGAGTTGTGTGTGTGAATAAATAAGCATGTTGTCATAATTTAGTTATCCATTTTGTTGTCAGTGATAATTTGCCAAGTTTGAAGGAAGGATAAATGATGTAGGTCAGATAAAAAGACATAAAATGTTGACCAGATTTTACAGGCTCCATTAAAAATTTTTAGATTACCTTTATTTGCAGTAGTAAAGGAAAAAATGTTACCAACCAGATGTCCATTTTAATAATTTTACAATGTGAGTGGTAAAATAATAAGATCTATGGTCCTGGAACACGCAATGATAGCCTTTAATCAGCAACCATGACTAAAGCATGTGATCTAAAACTGTGCGTTTGCTTACAAACAGAGAACAGAGGAAACAAAGAGAAATGTTATGTACTTACTTGCCGGCAATGGGCAGCCTTGTGTTACTTAGCATTTAAAATGGTCAAAGATAGAAATAAAAGTACAAAAGTTGAAGCCGTGGTGACCAGAGTGAGGCCTCCAGACATGAGTCAGGCACCAAAAATGCCCAAACTCATTTAAAAAGCTCTTTGTCACGGTCCAAAAAAACAACATTTTCAGTGTTTTCCTTTGACTTTACATCCCACGATTGCAAGTGGATGGCTAATTATTATCTGAATGATATCTATTATCCCTGTGTTCTCCTGGTCCTCACCGGATATGATCCAAATATGGCCACAAACACATTATAGTGTGCAACAAAATCAAAAGAATAAGATAATTCTGTCTTTAAGGGTTAATGGTATTTTCACTCCTCCTCAGTTTGACTCATGGACAATCACCCCACTGTTGTCTATTCTAGGCAGCTGTGCAAGATAGTAAAGATTTGGAGATCTTTGTAGGCAGGAGAAAAATTAAGCCTTTGTATACTTTTTTGTTCAGTATATTCTACCCAACACCCATGCGTCAGAGTTGGACTTGGGAGTTGCAACAGGCTAAGGAAAGTTTGCACAGATAAACAGAGTTATTCCAAATTCTATGCCTACTAAGCTCTGAATCACGAAGTACAATGGCAAGTCCTTATACAAAGGACACATAAGAAACCTTTTTTGTTTCCCCTCCTAACTCTGCCCACAATATTCTGTGTTTCCTTTATTGTTCTGAAAAGAAATTAACATATGGGGAAAAAATAGTTGGAAAGTTTGCGATGACCTCATCATTTTCAGTTCTCAAACAGTGACTGTTTTTGCGCCTCTGAGAGTGGCCTTGCGAAGGAATAGAGCCATCTGTGGAAGGAAAAACCAAAGTAGTCATCGAGTTTCAAATGGCTTGAGAAGGAATGACTTAAAATACTCAAGGTTCTTATCATGACAAAATGCAATGCTAGGATTCCAATCCCTGGTGCTTCTTTGTGGTTTTCACCCGGCCTTGCTACCTACCTTTCTGCCTCTTAGGTTTGGAGCCACGGCAAGCCACCCTGGCACCTTGTATTCGGGAAGCGTGCTCCCGGGGGAGTAGAGAAGTAACATTGAGGGACAGAGCATATCATTCAGATCTGCATTTTCTTTCATTTTGCCATGTTGGGAATCATCTCTAAGAAAGATTTAGAAATCCTGAAGCTCTTCTTCTTTCACTCTTGACATGGTTGGGAAAGCCAACGAGCAGCCCCTTACTGTCCAGGCCCTTATCTTGGAGAGAGGTTGCATGGTTAGGTGCTAGACTGCAAACAGGAGCCTGAGCGCTTGGAACCCCTGTAAAGTGACCAGATGCCCCACTTTTTCACAATTTGTCCGCATCCCGCTGTGTCTTAAAAGTAAATAAATTTGTTACAATGCTATTTTTGTGTTCTATGAATATTTTTGTTGCTCCACATAGACCAAATTTTTAATCAAGAACCCCACACCAACACCCCCAGCCAATGGTGCCCCCCTTAAAATCTGGTCATACAGGTTTTGCAGCAAGGCCTGGTGATCTGCTTGAAAAACTTTATGAAGTGGGGTTCTACCCCAATCCCTGGAATCCGCCCAACAATTTTGCAAGTTAGTGCGATGCCCCTTTCCCGGCCGAGATGGCCTTGCCCAGTTAAGGTCCTCGCTCTCTTTCTGACTTCACGGTCCACTGCTTTCCTCTTATAATTTGCCATTCCCGCCGTGCCGGCTTCCTTGGGTCTCCCATAGAACACGCACTTTTCCCTCAGGGACTTCATTCTTGCTGATCTCTCTCCCAGAATGACTGCCCCCACCCCGCCCCCACTTTCTTTGCTCGCTCCCTCACACCATTCTACTCCAAACCAACCCATCCAATAACGGTTCTTCCCTGGCTAATTTCATTCTACCTAATACCGCCATGGTTAAGCGTGGCCAGGCAGTAGTTGTTTTTTTTTTTTTTTTTTTGGTGGGGGAGCATCACTGCCTCTGGTGGTCGTGGGAGCTACCCAGCGCTGCTCCTGAGAGCCGCAGTTGGATTTGAACCTCCAAGCCCGCGGGCCGCAGTGCCGCACTCAACCACTGACGCCACCGGGGCTCAGCCCCTACCAGGTACTATTTCTCTGTATGTCTGTAAAGGACAATATTGTGTAATCCCACTTACATGGAATAACTAGGATTGGCAAAGTTTATAACCTAAACCACACACGTTGACATTGAGCTGATTCTGATTCATAAAGACCGGGTAGGAAGGAGTAGAACGGCCCCATCTTATCCCCGGCTGCACATTTGCTTGGAAGGGGACTGTCACATCATTCTTTTGCAGTACTGCTGTTGGGTTTGAACCTCTGACCTTTTGGTTAACATCTGAGTACTTTAACCAACGAGACTTCCTGGCAAATATATAGAGATCAAGATGTGTTAGGAGTGGGTCAGAGGAAGGGGGGCAAGAAGGGCCCAGTGTTAGGGAACACAGAGCTTCTTTTTAGGGTGATAGGGTAATTTGGGGATGGGGATGGGTGACGGTTGAACAACATGTGGACCATAATTAATGTCACTCACTGTCCATAGCTTTGCCAAAGGTTTTGTTACTGCAATCAGAAGAGAAAGAAAATTTCTAACTCCTCAATAAAGACTTCTTGATAATCACATATAAAATAGCACCTCCATTCTTTTCTAGCCACTTACTCTGCTTTATTCTTTATGTCACTTATGACTACCAGCTGTGTGTATTTTTATTGTCTCTCATTCCCTGCCAGAATGAGATTGGGCTGTTCCTCTTTTCCTACCATGAATTCAGCCTCATTGCCTAGAAAAGTGATTGGTAGATATAGGTTATTGATTACATTTGTTGAATGAATAAATGAAGGAAGGAAGGAATGGAACCTCAGACTGGTTAAGGAACTTGCCCAAGGAGACACAGTAAAGTTGGACATTGAATAAGGAAGACCAAAGAAAAATGCATGCATTTGAATTTCGGTGCTGGGGGAGAGTACTGAAAGTACCATGGATTGCTAAAAGAACAAACTGTCCTGTCTTGGAAGAAGTATGGCCAAAGTGGTCCTTAGAGGCAAGGGTCGCAAGACTCATTCTTACCTACTTTGGGCATGTTGTCAGGAGAGACCAGTCCCTGGAGAGAGACATCATTCTTGGTAAAGTAGAAGGGCGGCGGCGGAGGACAGTGAGATGTGTTGACATTGTGGCTGTAGCAGTGGGCTCCAGCATCAGCACAATCGTGAGGATGCCATGAAGAGCAGACAGTGCTTGTTCCGTTCTGTGTCGGGTTGTTATGGGTTGGAACCAGCTTGATGGCACTTAACAGCAGAAACATCTGCTGCCATATCCTCTCGTTACCAGACTGTCACAATACCATGCAGATAGCTGATCGACTGGCTTATATTATCATTTACTCTGTGTCCATCCACCCAACGGTCAGGATTCCTGGTTCCTTTAGAGCCTTGCGGTAAGCAGGACACACGACCCAAGAGGGAGAATCTGTGAGTTCTCACTGTTCACATAGTTCTTCACCATAGTAGCTTCTTACTCCAGGTGAAGGTTTTAATACAGGGTCTATCTTCAGTAGGTCTCAATAAACGATAATTTATTGCATTCTTATTTTTCCTCACCTTTTGGTCTCAATGCCCAGTACCACACCTCTGGAATTGTTTGAACCCTGCTTTTCCACGGACTCTGCTATTTCTGGGCACTTTAGGCAAATCCAGTGCTATCCTGTCTTTACTTATTGGCAGCTCAAGGACCTGGTTTGTTTTGACCTATGGTTAGGATGGTCCCAGTTACCCTCTGATTCCATCTTCCACTATTTTCCTCTTACAATAGACGACCCCAATCAGGCAGACTTCTTTCGACCTCACAAATAATATGCACGTTTACCTCAGGGCCTTTGTTCTTGCTGTTCCCTCTCCTGGAATGACTTTCCTCCAATACTTGCATGGTTTACTCCCTCACAACCATTCAGATGGCTGCTCTGGAATCCCAAACACCCATTTAAACCATGTCCACAGGTCTTTTATCAACCTTTTGGGCAAACTGCATGACTTTCAAGGAAACTTATGGCTTTTGCACTAAACACTTATGTACAATCTAGAGAGAAATATATATTATGTCACCTTCTTCACCTTTTTCCACTTGCACCTTTTGATGCATTTTCTGTACTTCAACACAGCCCACGCCTTCCACTGCTGTCCCCTAGAGGAAGGTCATACTCTTTAGAGCCACAAAGCCCCTTAGCAGCTGTTTGATCTTGACTGAGTTGCTTCATTTTGCAGAACCACAGTTTCTTCATGTTGAACCTCAGAATAATTATGCATACTTTGCAGGTAAGTTGTAAATGACATAAAGTTTGGGAAACACCTGATACAATGCCTGGTACAAACATGAAAATTATCATTGTTGTAAAAAAGACTGATAATGAAAATGATATTGTCTTAAGTGATGCTGCAAAACCACAGTTCTTGATATTCTCCCTCTTTATTTATTTATTTATGTTCAAGAATGTTGTCCCAATGAATACCTGTCTACTTCTCATTTAATTAAATACTGGGTTTTGTTGCCCCTGAGCTAGATGGCTGCTTATTTACCTTAAGACTTTAAGACCTTGGGGCTGAGCCCTGGTGGCGTAGTGGTTGTGTGCGGGACTGCAGCCCACTGGCTTGGAGGTTCAAGTCCAGCAGCAGCTCTCCAGGATCAAGACTGGGTCTCCTACTCCCATCAGAGGGCAGTGATGCCAAAAAAAAGATTTTAAGACCTTAGACACTATCTTTTGATAGCTCGGCCCCATCAGCTTTCTTCACTGCATTTGCTTATGCACCCATTTGTCTTCAGTGATCATAACAGGAAGGTGAGCATCATGGAATACCAGCTGAATAGAACAAAGTGTTCTTGCATTGAGGGAGTACCTGAATGGAGGCCCAAGGTCCATCTGCTACCTTAGTACTACACCTATAAATATATGTAGCTAGATTTATTTCCTTCTTATCATAAATAATTATATTTGCATACCTGAATTTAGATTTCTATAAGTGCCCTGTCTCCTAGTTCTTTCCTCTATTTCTTTTTACTTTCTTCTTGTCCAACTATCATGTTCACCCTTCATTTGAATTTCAGTACTTCCTTAAGTCCTACCAGGCCTCTCACACCCACCCTCCTTGCCACTGATTTCAAACCACTTGTTGTCCCCTGAGCCAGTTCATGCCACCCTCCCCACCCACTCAACCCGTCAGTCCCGTTGTGCTCTCCTCCTGACTGTCCATCCGGAAGTGCTCCCTTCTTGATTTGGTCTATTTTGAGGCCTCAGACCTCATTGCTTTCTCAACATGTGACCCCCAAAATGTCCTCTGTTGCTGTCTGCTTCAGTAAGGAGACAGGGTGACATGTTCTGTTGTCAATTGCCCAGTCCCCTCTGTGTCTCATTAGCTCCCCACAGGGATGTTGTCCTCTGAGCATGGGGGGCCAGCGTGGGGACTGGCCCTATTCTCATTCTCTTCCTACCTCCAGGCCTGCCTCCACGTGGGTGTGGCATTCTACCCCCTCTCCCCAACCTGCTCTCCACCACACCTACTTCCAGGGAGGGGGTCAGTCTGGCTCTGGTTGGAGCTAGCCCTGTAGCTCTCTCTTTTCATACATCCTTCCATGTGTCCATGCTGTCCTCATGGTTGGGTGCTTCATGGTAGGGTCTGCATGCCCACTCCAGATTCTGTGGAGATAAGACCAGTACTCTCCCCCTGAGTGGGTTAGTGTGCTGCACCTTCTGTTATCCTTTCATTTTTGAACCCCCTTTTCCTCCCTTCCCACTCTGTCCTTCTCCCATCAAAAGACATAGCCTCTGGGATCTTAAAGGCTTGAAGGCAAGCGAGCAGCTATCTAGCACAGAGGCAGCAAAGCCCACATGGAAGAAGCACACCAGCCTGTGTGAACATGAGGGTCGAAGGGAGCAGGTATCGAGCATTAAGGAATAAGAATCACATCACTACGAATGAGGGGGAGTGCAAGATGGGGACCAAGGCCCATTTGTGGGAAATTGGACACCCCCTTGGAGAAGAGTCCAGGAGGAGATGGGCCAGTCGGTGTGCAGTGAAATAGTGATGAAACTTACAACTTTCCTCTAGTTCTTAAAGACTCCCTCCCCACAACTATCTTGATCCCAATTCTACCTTATAAACTCAGCTAGACTAGAAGCGGTACACTGGTACAAAGGGGAACTGGAAATACAGGGAACCCAGGACAGATGAACCCCTGGAGACCAGTAATGAGAGTGGAGATATGGGATGGGTGAATGGGAAGGTGGGGTTAAGAGGGGGAACCAATTATAAGGATCTACACATAACCTCCCATCTGGAGGACAAGTAGCGGAGGAATGGGCAAGGTGAGAAGTCGGGCAGTGTAAGAAATGACAAAATAATAATAGTCTATAAAATATCAAGGATTAGTGAGACAGAGGGAGCAGGGAGGGAGGGGAAAAGATAAAAAGCTGATGTCCAGGGCTCAAGTAGAAAAGCAAATGTTTAGAGAATGATGATGGCCGCAGGCATACGAAGGTGCTTGGTACAATTTATGTATATATGGATTGTGATAAGCGATGTATGAGCCCCCAATAAAATGATTTGAAAAAAGAAAATATCACCTCTTGGGCCATGCACACCCGAGTCTTCAGAATGACAGCCTTGCCTTTCAACAGTTAAAAAAGATCTTGGACACCAGATTCACCATGGCAACCCTACACAGGGTTTCTGGGGCTAAATCTTTATGGAGACAGACAGTCTGGTCTTTGCAGCTGGTGGGCTTGAACTGCCAATCTGTGGTTAGCCGCCCAAAGCCTAGCATGCATCTAATTGCACAGTGGGTCCCTAGAAAGCAGGGAGCATGCCTTATCAAAAACATGGTAGCTGGCAGGCAGGAGAGGCTATATGTGTGGTGATTGGAATGGGTCTCTGGTGTGGTGCTGAACCATTTGTTTCCTCTTCTCTCACTCTGCCCTACCTACAGATCATTTGATGATCTGATTTTTACAGACATTCCCCCTCAGCTTTATTTCCCCCCATGTTTTTACACCACTAGGCTTATATTTTGCTTTTCTATCTATACACTCAGTTAAATGCTTTAGTGGCTAAAAATACCCACATGGTTACCAGAGCTTTTAAGGACGTTCCTGATAATATATTTTACCTCATTCCTCCCTTCCTTGACATAGCAAAGGGAGAACAGAGCTTTCCTTTCTTGTGAGCACTGCTTTTTATCACATCTTTAATCTTTTCCTTTTTTTAAACAGGAATTTGTGTCTTCTCTATGTATTTCTGGCAAATTTCCTGGATTTTGAGAAATTAATTTTGGCCATTATCCTAGCAAGATGAGAAAAAGGCCCTCTCTTTCACTTTATATTCATAATCTTCTTTCTCCCATGTGTCTAAATTCTATTAATTTCATTTTCTTACTTTTACCTTTGTTTTCATAATAATATTTGTGTAATGCTTTCCAAATTTGCAAAGCATTTTCCCATCCACTCTTTAATTAGAGCCTAACAATTCTTTGAGGATGGTAGAGCAAGAACATTATAATCCCAATGTCACTGATGAGGGG
>PVJH01011717.1:0-67619 GCA_004026705.1 Nesogale talazaci | reverse complement strand
ATATATATATATATATATATATATCTGTGTAGAGACAATTGTAAAAGCACAATTTTAGCAGCTAAAAACCAGGCCAGGAATTGATTATAGAACAGGCCACCAATTGTTCCAATGAAAACTCAGTCTGAAGTTATCAAGAATATTTGTTTATCATTCTACTGATACTTTTTTCTCATTTTCATGGGCTATCCCTGATATGATAGAAAGTGCTGATACTGTTATTACTAATTTATTAGGGCATTTTATATTATGGGAATTCCACATAACATTAAAACAGATAATGGTTATGCTTATGCTTCTAAAAAAAATGTTTGGCTTATTTCCATGTACAGGGAATTCAACATTTGGCTGCTATTCCAGGAAATAACACTGGTCAAGCTATTATTTAGCAACAAAATCAGATTTTGAAAGAGTGACTTTTGAAACAAAAGGGGGGATATGTGTATAATCATCCAAGAAGGTGACTTTATACAGCTTTCTTCAAATTTTGTAAGCTTAAATGACAATAATTTCATGGCTGTTGAATTGCATTGGGAAAATATTGTTTTTAAAGATATAGAACAGCTTATATGGTATAAAAGTTTTGAACAAAACAAATGGCAACCAGCTATGTTTATAACATGGGGGAAAACATATGCTTTTATGTCTACAGGAAAAAAAGAAATTGTGCGTTCCAGATAAGCGAATAAATTATGTGATGGCTCAGAAGAGACCTTGCTCTTGGTGTGAACTGAACTGGGATTTTGCTGACATGAGACTCCCCCTCCTCCCCCCAAAAAAAGTGGTTTGTGCTCCCTTGATGCCTACTCAGGTAAAAACTGAAAATTAAACCTATTGAACACAGGGAACATGGCTTAAAATTAAAATATAAGAACTGGCTGTCAACTTCAAAAATCCAGAAAAAAATGAGCAAGCCACAAAAATTTGCTAGTTTTAAGAACTTCAGAGTTTTCCAATGTAAATATAACTGAGATTTACCTCAATAGTCACCATGTTAACCACCAACCTATTTGCACTTGTCTGATTGGGTACATTGGAATACTTGCAAAGGAGAACAGGCCTGAGTATTACTTAATAATTTCCAACAAATTGACTGGAGCCCTTCAGGTTCCACTTGAGCCAAATCCAGTGCAGTAGATCTTAAATGGCATTCTCCCAGCCACACGATTGACACAAAACATTGGAACCTATTGTTTGGCATGGGGGAGGATTTTTTCCTCCCAACCCTCAAAAGACAGAAAAATCCCTTCAAATCCATTTATGGAAAATAGGCTTTGCCTTGTTCCCTATTAGAAGATGGATTGGCAAGAGTACTATTCATGTAGGATATTACACCTGTACTTCACTGTTAATACAACCTGATATGTCCAAGCTTGTTTGTGTTTACTCTATCTTTTTATGAAAAATCTGTCAATTGGAATTATTCCTCTGGAGAAATTAGCTGTCATAATTGTTTTTTATTTGTTTTAATTCTTCTATTTCTTTTAATCATAATTGTGAAAGTATATGTATATATATGTATATATATATGTATCTTGATAGCAAGAGCAGAAATACAGATGTCTACTCAATTGCCTTGGCAATGGCAAAGCTCTCCTACTTTCACTTTAGTTGACAAATTGATTGAATGATTTTTAAGAAGATCAAAGTGATTTTTAGGAATTCTAATTGCTGCAATCTTAGGAATCATAGTGATTACTGCGACTGCTACTACTGAAGGATTAGTTTTATATCCGTCTGTACAAGCTGTTACTTCTGTGGAATATTGGCATCAAAATTCTGAAGTTTTCTGGTCCGTTCAACAACCTATTGATCAGCAAATTCATGAAAAATTGGCTGATTTATCTCAAATAACTGTCCTTCTGGGAGACCAGATTAATAGTATTAAGCAATTAAATTACAATGTTATCAGAATCATACATCCATATATGTTACTCCTGTTATTTGTAATCATACTCTGTTTCTTGGGGTCATATGAGAAGACATCTAATGAATTATTACAATCTATCACAGGACATTTTGCAGTTATAATGTCATATACAGGATACTTACAAAAACAATTGGGACAGATTACTGTCACTCAAGGGCTTGACAGTTTTTTGCAAAGTCTCCATGAACTTAACATTATTCCCTCACTTAAAATCATAATTCTCTCTTTTTCAGATTGCTCTTGCTAATAATTTGCTTTTGTTTTGTCTTTTACATTGTCTGCCAAAAAAGTCTCGACAAACAAAAAATATCACAGACAGAAGAAATGCTGCCTTTGCAGTATCATCTCTTCATCTGCATAATATAAAAAAAGTTAGAAATGTAACTAGATCTTGGATACAAATGAAAACTTCAGAGGTACACTTTTGAGGTGAAAATAATCTGCAAACAGGTGTTTTGATATCAAGAAGTCACAAATGCTTTTTGATAAAGAATGTGTAGCCTGAAGTTTGTTTTCGTTTCTGTTCTATGCTTTGTAGATTTCATTTTCACTGCACCTGTCCTTTTTAGACAATGCTATTGCAAGAATGTTACTTGTCAAATTTAAAAACGTCTAAGTAAATGCAACCAGTCACATATTCCCAAATTTGAGTATGAGTAAAAGAAAGGACAGAGCTCACTTTTTTGCTGCTGCTGGAGTAAGCTGCAGTCCTTTGCCTTATGTTCATTCCATGTGCTTCTTTTTACTTTTCATTTCCATTTATTTACAACAAATTGTGAGACATTGTCTTGCATAATTTTGGCATGTCAGGAGAGACCAGCTCTTGGAGAAGGACATAATGTTTGGTAAAGCAGAGTGGCAGTGAAGAAGTAGACCTCAGCCAGATGCATTGACATAGTGACTACAACAATGGGGTTTAAACATAGAAACAATTGTGCAGTATCAGTCAGTGCTTCCTTCGGTTGTGCACAGGCTCACTAGGGTTGCAATGGACTGAATTACTCCTTACAGCCACAACAAATTCAGGTGTAAGTTGAAGAAAATTTTATCAAATGAATAAGAGCTCAAATATGACTGAGTATATCCAACTTGAATTTTGCGAACTTCGCAAGAACAGATTAGATGCATTGGACATAAATGACAGAAGACCTGATGAACTTTGGGAGATGTCAAGGTCAAACTACATGAATAAGGCACATGTCATTACAAGGAGAAGAGAGAAAGAAGAGATTAAAAAATGTCAAGCAGAAAGGACTCTGAAACTTATTCTTCATCAGAGAGTAGCTAAGACATCTGGAAGAAATGATGAAGTAAAAAATCTGAATAGAAAATCTCAATGGGAAACTGGAGAAGACAAAGTAACACTTTAGAATGAAATGTGCAGAGGACTAGAGTTAGAAAAAAAGAGAAAGAATGCTCTTTGTCTATGTAAACTGAAATAAATGAAGGAAAAATTCAAACTTCAAGTTTCAATCTTGAAAGATTTTATGGGGAAATAATGAATGATACAGGAAACATCGAAGAAGGCAGAATGATCACTCAGAGCAACTGTAATTAAAAGAATTAGTCAACATTCAACCACTTAAAGAATAAAAATTAGTGATATTGAAGGAAAAAGTTTAGCTGAACTAAAATATAAAAAAAGACTCCAGGCATTACTGCAATAACAATCAATCCAATACTAATCAATTAACAAGCTTATGAAGTGCAGGAAAGACTCGCACATCTATGTCAAGAAATTTGGAAGATAGTTACTTGGCAAACTGACTGGAAAAGATACAAATGTGTACTCATTCTAAAAAAAATGACCCAAGAGTACAGAAACTATAGAACAATATCCTAAAGGAACAATATCCTAAATTGATATCCCAAAGGAGTACAATAGTGAAGATAACGCAACAGTTGCAATAGTACTTGACATAGATCTTTCAGAGTTTTCAGATTGGATTCAAAAGAGTATATACAATAAAGAATAGCTTCAGATTGGATTCAGAATTTCAGATTGGATTCAGAAGAGTACATACAATAAAGAATAACATTACTGATATCCTATGCATCTTGACTTAAAGCAGAGAATATCAGAAAGATGTATATTTGGTGAGTGCGTAAAGGCAATCAACTATGCAGATCATAACAAATTATGGCTAGCCTTAATAATTATTTAAATTCCTGTACATTTCACTGTGCTCAAGTCGAACCTGTACATGGATCAAGAGATCGTTGTGTGAACAAACTAAGGGAACACTGCATGTTTTAAACTCAGGAAATCTCAGAGTCATGGTGGCTTCCTCTTATCATACTTATTCAATTTGCATGCTTAGTAATTAATCAAGAGAGTTGGATTATATGAAGAAGAGTTTGGCACCAGGATTGGAGGAAAGCTGATTAACAACATACAGGAGGCAGATGACACAACTTTGCTTGACAAAGTGAGGGGGATATGCAGCATTTAATGATGAATATCAAGAACCACAGCCTTCAGTATGCATTGCAATTCAATGTAAAGAAGACAAAACTCTTCCCAACTGGGCCAATAGACAAATGCAATCAATGTAAAACATTTTGAAATTATGAAGGATTCCATCTTGGTGGATCCACAATCAATGCTTATGGAAGCAGCAGTCAACAGATGACAGGAAGTGTGGCTTTGTGTAAATCCGCCAGATAATTCTTCTCAAATTTGTGAAAAACAAGGATATTTTATGAACACCCGACCCCAAGCCATAGTGTTTTCTATTGCTTCGTATGCATGTGAAAGTTAGATATTGAGGACGCAAGATGATAGAAAAATAAATGCATTTGAAACTTGATGTTGGTGAAGAATATTGAAAGTGTCATTGGTTCACAAAAGAGCAAACAGATCTGTTTTTTAAAAGGTAAGCCAGGGTCTGAGCCCCGGTGGCATAAGTGATTGAGTGTGGGACTGCGGCCCACAGGCTTGGTGGTTCAAATCCAGCGGCGGCTCTCAGGAGCAGCACTGGGTAGCACCCATGACCACCAGAGGCAGTGATGCTCCTCACCCCCCAAAAAAGGTAAGCCAAGAGTGCTCCATATAGGCATGATGGTAAGACTTTGTCACAGGAACTTTGGACATATTATTTTTGTAAAGGTAGATACCCTGGATGTTGCCATTGGGGAACTAGTAAGTTCCAAACTCATGTGACTCATTAGGGTCCAGAGATAAGTCATGTATATTCACCCACACATGCATGCATGTATGCACATGCACACATGCAGGCACGCACACGCATGCACACACGCACACACACCTCAGCAAAGAGCTAAGTCACATCTTATTAAAGCATGAAGTCACTTCAAAAGTAATGAAACTGATCCACCTTGGAAGTAGAGAAGGACACTTTCAGCATGGACATGATGCAGTTCATGCCTGGAGCAAAGCAAGTACTCTCCTTCAAGTTCAGAAGAACTTGAACAGGAACGCTACTTATTTTTCAATAGCACCTTCAATCGGAAGCCCTGGTGGTATAGTGGTCATGAGTTGGGTTGTTATATGATGTAGGAAGTTTGAAATGAATAGCAGCTACAAACTGCCAACTAACTGCTGGGCAAAGACTGGGCTTTCCACTCACGTCAACAACCACGCGCTCAGGAACCCACACAGGTTCCCTGCGAGCCAGCATTGACTAAATGGCAGTGAATTGGGGTTTGTTTGTTTGCTTGGAGCTTTTTCAAATGGAACGGGTTTGTTATTCTTCTGATCGTTGTTCTAGTTACCCAATCCCTGCTTATGTCTCACACATTGTATGTTTTAGTCTTACCTGCTCTGGGCCAGCATGTCTCTGAATATTTCAGGATTATCTCAAAACACAGTCCTGTGTTGGATATTCCCTAGGGCCTGGCTTCAAGATTAAACTGCTTACAAAGCCAATTTTCACAGTGTCCATTGGTCCTTCCTTTAGTGAACAGGCAAACAAGCCCGCCCCGGTCAATTAGGAGAGATCTGTCTTTGGAGAAGGACAACATGATTGATGATGTAAAGGGGGAGCAAAAAGTGGAAATCCCTCCACGTGATGAATTCATACAATGGTTACAACAATGGGTTCAACCGTGAGAACAGATGTGACGATAAGGCAGTGCTTCATTCTGTTGTGAGTCTGAACTTACTAGATGATAACTGACAGCAACAATACCTTTGCTTATGCACACATTTGCCTTCAGTGATCATGTCGGAAAGATGAGCATTTTGGAATGTCAATTTATTAGAACAAAGTGTTCTTGCACCAAGGAAGTACTTGAGTGGAGGTCCAATGCCCATCTGTTGTTCTACTATTAACACTATAAGTATGTACATTAATCTATTTCCCCATCATCACTTATAAATATATACACCTATGTACATACCTGTATTTGAACCTCTATAAATGCCCCTTATCCCCCAGTTCCTTCCTCTTTTTCCATTTGCTTCCCTCTTTTCCCACTATCATGCTCAATCTCCTTTGGGGTTTCAGGTTTTTCTCTCTGTTACATTAGTCTTAAGCCCTATTGGCCTTCTCTTGCCCACCTTGTCACTGATTTTGCATCAATTGCTATTCCCTTTTTCCTGAGCTGGTCAACATCACCACCTTTCCCCCTCCTCCCCCTCTCCCATGTCCCCTACCCTGGAACCACCAGTTCTCTCATTTTTGCCTTCAGGCTCTGTTCAGTCTATCTTGTCTAGATAGACCTGCAGAGGTAACAATATGTACAAAAAGGCCTCCTAAAATGAACGAAATGAAGCAAGTAAAACAATGATAACAACAGCAAGAAACCCCCTCAATGTGCTATACATATATGTAAAAGAATAATAAAAATAATAGCAATATAAAAACCTGTATAAAGTTCAAGGTCTGTAGTTGACCTCCCAGGGTGATCCCTGGTTGAGTTGGATGGGGTGCCATACTCTGGCCCCAAAGTATATCCTTGGCACTCTATCTGGGACTCCATGCTCTGTTGCACACTCTTAATGCTTTGAATTAGTGTGGTTGTGTCTGAGAGGGTATAATCTTGACCCCGTTTTAAAGAATATTCTTAATAGACAACTTTAATGGAAGGGGTGGGGCATTTACTGCAAGGACCTAAAAGTCCAGGGTGTCTCTTCTCTTTTATTAGAATATTTCATATATTTGGCCTGCTTAGGTCCCTCCAGATTGATAAAGGAACATAGTTGCTCCCCCTGTTAGCCAGCCAGTCAAGACATGGGTGTTACTCAGACCTTTTTCACTTCTTTGAGATCTCTATGCTCTTTTTAGGCTGAAAGAACAAATTAAACCTTTAAATGGGCTCATGTGTACCAAATTATACCAATAGGCCTGTTTATCATGGATGAAGCCCCTTTCTGTAGTTTTATTGAGGAGGAGGAGGACTTGCTGCAGTGATAAGCTCAAGCTAGCCCTATTAAAGCCTTGTATCATAGCCTGTCCAGTGATCCACCTGTGAATTGTTGAAGAAACTAAGAAGACTAAGTTGTCCAATTCTCTAGCTTACATGTTGAAGAGTGTTACAGGGAATTGAGATAAAGAGCTGTTCATCGCTCTGGTCCCTCCTCTGTACAGACCTGGGACCCAAGTGCTCATTAGAAACAAAGATGAATGGGCCACTCATATTCCAACTAACCCTCATATAATTGGACCTCTTTCCTATTTGACTTTTCATCATTACAGGGGTGACAGGGCCTAGAATATCCAAAAAGATCCATTGCATCCATATTAAGTCTTCCAGTTCCACAGACACCTGAAGCCCAGTAGAAGAACCTGCATCATGAAACAACTGGGTCTGGAGTAATGAAGCATTTGAAGGGCTGAATTACCTTTTCATGCAAGAGAAGATAAATATTCCTCCCACATGGGCATAGAATTACAATACACTTCTTTGTCTTCCCCTTTGTGGTCTAGAAGTAGTTCTCTTGGATCTATGGAGTTCTGGTAAAACAAGACTCTTCTTCTTTTGATGATTGTCCTATTGTTACCTTTGACATTTGAATAGCTATGTTTTCCTTTGGCTAGCTCCTGTTATGTTACCAATTTCTGTATCTTCATGCAAATTCCTGTAGTAGTTACATAATTTCATGTCCACTTGAAGATATGAGAGTATTGGGGTGGGGGGGGGGAAGGTCTAGCCTGTCATTGAGACCAAAGTCTGAAGATGTTTCCTTATAGGCATGGCCTATCTGCAAGGAAGTTCCTAGGAACATCCCCCTCTCACTATGCCTTAACATTCCTCTTGCCCAGCCTGCTGACCTGCACAAGCCCTATGATGCCTCCACTGCCATTAGATTCTGGTGACTTTGACTCACCTGGTGTGGTCTTCCTCCATTGTGCATCATTGAATGCGATTGCATGCATCTGAAAAGGGATTTATGGATGAGTATTGGACTTATGCACAGGTATGAGACTTATTGCCTTGAGTTGAACTGGGCTGAGATGCTTCCCTGACTCATTACTGCTTCTTGATATAAAGCTCTATTTATTCATATATGAGAGTCACTGTATTTGATTCTCTAGTCAACCCGACCTAACATAATTGGACACCAATCCATCTTCAAGACAACAGTCCAGGCTCCTGAATTATCAAGTGACTTAAACATCCTTGACACAGCAGCATGTTAATTCTGACCCACTAATGGACCCATAATCTCTGGCACAAATAGCAAGAGAGAAGGACCAAAATGTCTCTTTGCCCTTGCTTAATAGCAAGTAATCCTAGAATAAAGATCACTGGGCTCAATTCCTAAAATGAATTTTCATCCCACCTCTTCAATAAGGAGATGATAGTTAGATCGTTTAGACCCTGGGGAAGTAGGAATAAAGGGAACTCAGTGCTGGAAATAAGAAAAAGATAACCAAAGCAACACCACAGCAGCTGGGCCAATAATAGCTAGAAACTGATCAGCAGGACAAGCCCAAGAGGAAAAAAGCTCATGGCTTAAAACAAGAACTGAGACCATGAAGAGAATCCCTCTAACAGGCAGGGTGCTCAGGCCTCTTTCAGAAGTCCTCCCAGCAACCTCTGACACATATACTAACATTGTCCTATGCTTCCCAGAACCTCTGTATTTTTACTTCAAATAAATTGTCCCGATGCTTTGCTACATGCTGAAATTCCTGGACAAATTATTTTTCCCAGAAAGAATTAGCACCAAAGATTAGAACCAGTATGGGACCTGTATGGGACCTAGTACATTGTGGACTTTCGATCCAATTAATCAATGCTCATCCAGAGCACTTAGGAAACTAAGCACATAACCTTACTCTATAATATTTATATTTCTTTTTTCTTACTTTTCAGTAGGGCCATACATTACAAAGGGCTTAAACTGGAAGAGGTACACTGATATAGATGGGAACTGGAAATACAGGGAATACTGGACAGATAAACCCCTCAGGACCAGTAGTGAGTGTGGAGATATCCAATGGGTGGAGACTAGGTCAGATAGAGAGGGGAAGCCAATTACAAGGATCTACAAATAGCCCCCTATATGGACGATGGGCAGCAGAGGAGTTGGCAAAGGAAGAGGTCAGGCAGTGAAAGATATGAAATAATAATAATTTATAAAGTATTGAGGATTGGTGGGGGAGGGGGGATCAGGGAGGGAGAGGAAAAGATGGAAAGCTGATGTCAAGAGCTGATGTGGAAGAGCAAATGTTTGGAGAATGATGAAAGCGGTAGGCATGCGAAGGTGCTTGGCACAGTATATGTATGTAGGGATTGTGATAAGCAATGTATGAGCCTCCAATAAAATGGCTAAAATAAAATAAAATGATTTAGTACAATCGCATTATATTTTTTATTTAAAAATATGTATTGACATATAATTCAATGGATTAAGCATATTTAAAAAAGAGCTGCAAAATCAACACCACCCATAATTTTAGAACATTTTTCTTGCTTCTAATTATTTCTTATGATATTTCATATCATTATTAGTCATATGCAGATAATAATTGTTCATATGGTGATTATTATCCATATCATTATTAATCACCCCCCCCCCAAACTCCTGTGCCAAGACTCCAAGAAACATATCATTACAGTTACTACTTCTTAGCTTTATCTGTCCTGGAATTCATATAGAGAAAATATCAAAACAAACAAATAAACTTCAACAGCAATAAAAAAATGAAACAAAGAAAGTCTTCAATTGGGAATAAATTATCAAGTAATAAAAAGTAGAAAAATTAAATGGCTCAGAACAGAGAACAAATGAAAATGTGTCAAATTTTAACCCAACAATAACTGCATTAATCCATTTTCTAATGCACTCTTTTTGACAGAGAGTAGTCACATGTTTGTCAAGAGCCAGAGGAAATTCACCGGATGCTTAACACAAGTGGGGATGTCACAGATTAATTCTGGACAATTTCACATCCATCCAATAGCCTTCTGCAAGCTGAATGCTCAAAATTTAAATTCTATTACCATTCCATCAGTCAGCCTTGAATTTTATAATTTTCAAACCTGGGATCACACAGGCTGGTGTGTTTCTTCTGTGTTGGCTTAGCTGGTAACTTGTTTAAATGAGTGCTTGTTTTAAGACAAGCCTTTGTGATCCCAAATATTATTGTTCAGATAATTGAACCTTTAATGAAGCCCACGATAATTTCACATCAACAAGCCATCTTGTTAGTGAATACAATGAATCAGAGATTCGAAGTAATTCAGGAATGATCTACAATAAGTCTGTGACAGGCAAAATTTTCATTTTCCCCAGTGAGAAATGGAGATAGTAAAAGTAGCCTGTAAATTGACACAGCTTCCACCAAAATTTATGCATTAGATATTTTTTGAGCATAGTAAAGTAAATTGCTTCATAGGTCAGATTGGCATGAGGTAAGCCGTGGGTATATTTTCTAGAAGAGGTGGTTTCCAGATAGACAGTTCAAGTTGGAGCTAACACATGTCATTGTGTAGCCAATCCTTAATATGAGACCTTTATTCTTGCTTCTACCCTTGCAAATTATCTGCAACTTTGGTGATAAAACAAAAATTAACCATAAGCTCAGGTAATAAGAAACCGTAGCAAAGGTGGAGGGGTGGCTACCTTATGCAGTAATCTATGGTACTGGCTTTAGAAAAGAGGCCATTGGGTTCACTGGCGTGGTTTAGGAGCTTTCCGTTTCCTCTCCCTGACAGAATACTCTACCCCCAGAGTGGTGCTAATCTGACAAACACAGGAATACACCTTCTTATTTTTGCTTCCTTTTCATACTTTTCCAATTAAGTTACAAAATGTGTGGATTTCTTTGTTCTTAATCTATCTCCATTTTCCTCTGCATTCCTATGTAGTTGCCTCAATACAGGTTCTCTTTCCATCCTGAGTAGATTTTAATAAACAATCACTATACAACTGAGTTTGCAAATGAAAATATATTACGAGAAAGTAAGTGCATTAAGAATATCCATGAAATTAAATTTGTTAACACTGTTTTAAACATGTGGTTTTAAAAGGCTCACTTTAAGCCATACTTTTAATAATGACTCAATAAGAAAATCAAGAGTTAATGATATTCCAATATGTTTTATTAAGCATTTGCTTTGTTCATCAATTAGTGCTATAGCACAAGCTCCTTTCCTATAAATTTAGAAGAAAATAAAATATTTTTGTGTGTTTATGTTTTATACACATAACTATACATACACACATAGCTATAAATGCATATAAATAATATAGCTGCATACCTACATATGTAATTTGCATTTAGAAATATGTAAAATATGTTGTGCTATTCTATGCTTTTAGCTGTCATCTAGTCAAATATGGCATATAGTAATTATATTTATTTTTGAACTCGTCATCATAAGCATATGTCAATACATTTCATTAAATGTTTTCTTTTTTTCTGGTGACATCTAACTCACCAACCATGGTGTCTTTTCCCAGGGAAAGATTCCTCTGCATAACATGTCAGAAGCACGGGAGATGGATGATGTCTTACTGCCTTGAAAAATCGGTGTCTATATTTCATTAACAAAAAGCCAAATAAGCAAACTCAGTATTTTTCAGAGTGCAATGATAGAAGCACAAATTAAATTATCTTCATATATTCAGATAATAAAACCTCATAAGTTTCCATTCCATAATCAGAGTGGCTTTTAATGGTTTCTTTTAGCTAAAATCTGTGACTGATTTTTACTAACTGAAGGTAGTGGGCTTCATCTGAGGCACATATGTAGCCTGTCATTTCTAAATATGCAGGGTGTCAAAAGAAGTTGGGGGAGACTGGGATAAGATTCCGCACTGAGTAATTGTAAAGGTGATTCCCTGTGATTGACATCCTGCTGGGTATACAATGGACCAACTCAGAAAGAGGCATTGGATCTGATGACCAGGAAGAGCCAAGAGTGGAGCATCCCATGGAGACCCCAAGAGGCATGTACCATCTTGATCCAGGGGACACTTTGCATAACAGAGCAGTTACAGAGCGGTAGCATCAACAGAACCAGGAACTTTAACATCAGAAAGAGCCGTGGACTTTCTTGCCCACAGAGCAAGGAAAGCTGCGTGCTTAAGGGCAGAAAGTTGGTCAGTAGAGGAGTGTGACTCTGTGGCCTCAATTTGGGGAGGGGAATTCTCTGACCCATCAGACTGGGTTTGGGTTGGGTCTTACAAATTAACCACCCAAAAAGAATCTTGGCATGTGTTCTTACTGAACTCTTTGCTGAGTAACTCCACCTGAATCATATAATGTATTAGCTTCCATAATATGCCGCTTAATCCTGAGTGTGTTGCCTGTGAGTTCTCTGCAGTGATTAATATGATTTGTAGACCCTGACTGAAACTGTGGAGCTTTGTATGAGCCAAAGCACACAAAGACTGGTGCAACCCTGACAATATAGCCCTTAGACAACCTTTAATCATGAAGCTGAATCTACTCCCAGGAAGCACCTTCAACAAACAAAAGATAATATAAAGTGTGCCTGTAAATGTTGTTGAGATTGTGGCTGGTCCCTCAGACCTATCAATCAAGGGCAATGTAACTGAGAGGAATTACTGAAACCCAAATGAAGGCTGAACATGACAGTGAGACAAGAGGAAAGAAAAAGGAAATAGAGGAGAGACCTAGGAGGGAGAGAGGTCTAAATATAGCTATATATGTAAATAAATTTGTATATGACAATGGAAATATAGATTTATGAACACATATTTATAGGTTTAGTATTAAGGTCACAGATGGACATTGAGTATCTACTCAAGTTGTCTCTCAATGCAGGAACACTTTGCTCTATTAACTTGTCATTGCACAACGCTCACTTTCCAGACTGGATCACCGAAGACAAAGTGGGTACATAATCAAATGTGATGAAGAAAGCGTATGGTACCTGACTATCCAAAGATATAGCCTTTTGGGTCTTAAAGGTTTGAAAATAAACAAGCGGTAATGTAGCTGAGAAGCAGCAAAGCCCATATGGAAGGAGAACACCAGCCAGTGTGATCCTGGGAGGTCAAAAAGATCAAGTATCCAGTACTGAAGACCCAGAAGAAACAATCATACCATTGTTAATAGGGGAGTGCAGAGTGGATACCCAAAGTCCATTTGTAGGCAAACCGACATCCCTTTACAGAAGGGTTGTGGGAGGAGACAAGCCAGTGAGGGTGCAGTACAGCACTGATGAAATATACAACTTTCTTCTAGTTCTTCATGCTTCCTTCCCCCTTCACTATGATGACCCCCATTTTACCTTACAAATCTGACTAGACCAGAGCATGTATACAGATACAGATAGGAACTGGAAACCCAGATAAAGCTCTCAGGACCAACATTGAGAGCAGCCATAAAAGAGGAGAGTTAGTGTAAGGTGGAGTCACAAAATGGGAACCAATCACAAAGAACAACCATAACCCCATCCCAGACTTTTCCCAGGACAATGGAAAAGTGGATAAAGGGAGACATCTGTCAGTATAAGATATAATCAAATAATAATAAATTTGGGGGGGGCATCACTGCCCTCTGCTGGTGGGAGTAGGAAGCCCAGCCTTGCTCCTGGAGAGCTGCTGTTGGATTTGAACCTTCAACCCAGTGGGCCGCAATCCCCCTCACAATCACCACACCACCGGGCCTCAGCCCAAATATTGAAAATTTACAAATTATCAATGGTTCATGAAAGAAGGAAGATGGTGGAGAGAGGGTAAAAATGAGAAGCTGATATCAAGGGTTCAAGTAAAAGCAAAATGTTTTGAAAATGAGGATGGCAACAAACACCTGCTCGACACAATGGATAGATGTATGAATGTTGAATTTTGTGCTAAGAGTTTGAAGAGACCCTAATGAAATGATTAAAAAAATAAAAGAAAGAAAGAAATGGTTAATTTCAGTCTGGTTCAAGATTGTGGATCAGGTCTATAACCATCAGAGTCATGTACAGGATAATGGGGTAGGAGCACTTTCCATATTTAGAACAACTGCGGGACTATTAAAACATCCCATAATAGCTGATTCCTGGCCTTATTCTGCAGGATGATATTTTACTTCTGTTTTGTTTGTGTCAGCATTGTAGATGATTTATTTTTTTTCATTCCATTCAGTGAGGTTGACTTGAATATTCATCATGTGTTTTTTTGAGAAAAATAATAGATATTTGTTATGCAGACAATATTTTTCCAACCATAAGGCACACTATAAGTCACACCCAGTTTTTAGAGCAGGAAAGCAAAAAATATTATGACCTAAATAGTACAAGGATACTAAAATGTTCTGAGATACCACATCTTCACTTTGTAAGATGCACGCTTGTCCCTCCCAGCCCCACTTTTCAGGTGGAAAAAAAAACATGTGTCTTATGGTGTGAAAAATACTGTAGGTCATTGGCAAACTTCTATCATAGAATCTCCATCATCACTTAAGTCACAACACCATATTTTTCAATTATTGATCCTTCTTTGTTTCAAATTTTCACACTCCAATTACTAGCAATTTTAAATAAATCTTTATTATATTATATCCATTTCATAACACAGAAGTTATTGCAATACTTAATCAGCATTTGTGGTTGGTGGATGAAATTGAATAATAGTTTTATTTATTTGTCTTCTACTTAGGCATATGGATATTATCCTATCACTGACAGTTTGTACTTCAGAGTAGAATTTCAAACTGTACTCTCTTATGATGAATGTGAAGCCATTTCTATTTATGATTCCCAAAATAATGTAATTTAAAATTGCTAATGCATGTACATTTTAGCTTAATAATTCCTAGTGTGTTAGTCCGCGTAGGTTAGAGGGACAAATTTTATAGACACGCATATAGATATAAGGAAAAGATTTATATACAGGAAGAACAGGACATTGAGCCCAGTCCAGTTCAAAGTCATAAGTCTAATATTAACCCATATGCCTGAAATCAGTCTATAAAGTCTCCTTCCGACTCAAAAAGTCACAGGTCAATAGGTGCGGAATCCTGGGGCTGGCAGGGATCTCCACATGGCTCCTCGCTTCCAGGGCTCAGCAACTCATCTCTGGCAGAGGTCTCCATGTGGCTGCCTCAGCTTCAGAGGTCTGGCTCCATCAGGGCAAAGCCATATGGTCTCTCGGCTAGGTCCTCAAGCTTCTCAGATGCTGCCATCTTGTTATCCATCGTCTTTCTAAGACTAACTCCCAACCACTGGGGAAGATAGCTTCTCATCTTCACGGGGAAATATCTCGAGATTTCCCAGAAGTCTCAGGAGAACGCCATGCCCACATAGAGGCCTCATTGGCTACTCAATGCCTATCTCCAGATTAGCAGGCTAGACTCCACCCCTAAATTTCAATCATAAAATTAACATGAGCACATGACTGCCACACCTAGCAATTCTAATTTTATGCATTTTTCTTTTATTTTTGATGGCTTCCAAGATTCCTAGTTTAATATTTCCACATCCAATGTTCTGATTATTATTTAATGTTCTCAGAAGTTTTGAAACTCTTCCAACCTGAAGGACTGATTTTCCAGAATTACTCTAAGCAAATTATTGCTGCTGCTCACAACTACTGCAGTAAGAACTTAAAAAAAAAATTGTCAAATCCCTCTTCCCAGCCTGGAACTTGTGCTTAATTTTTTTTTTTCTGACTGGGTGATCCTTCTGTAACTTTCCCAGTATCATATTAACATGCAAGCCACCACACTGAAAGAAATGTCTAGACAGAGACCACATCTATTTACTTTGGGTTAAAATTAAGGCCAATATGATTTTAATTATTTAATTAACAAAATTTATTTTCCTACACAATTTCAGTACTCAACAGTAAATATAGCATTCAAAATTCAGATGCCTTAAAAGGATTTAAAAATGTTGCAAACTATTGAAAATGTAGGTTTGCTTACATTAATTAGCATAGCCATTTATAAAAATTAAGAAATGCAGCCTTTATTTAAGGTCAGGTAACATATGTACCTTTTACTTAAGGCCAGTTCCCACAAAGCCTGTGTTTTCTGAATACAAAGGTTATGACCTGGTTTTGAAGAAGGGTTCTTCTTCAAGTTGAATATTTTACCAATTAATTTCATTTGCTCAGTCCCGGATGGCTATTAGGTCTGTGGTCCCTTGAAAATACATGCAACAATATGGAAAATGCTCTGTATTACTACAAGAGTCAGACATTTAATAGAAAAATTTGTATCCAAGGAAGCATTGTCAAAGTACTAGATTTTGAAATAACTTTGACCATTAAAGCTGTGTTTAACAGTTGACAGTGTGGCTTCAGGGGCTAATTATGTGATAGAAATGGATGAGTCTGACACAAGCTATTTACAGTACAGAAAATGAGATGCATTTGACAATAGCTGAAGTGGGCAGAAAAATGCATTATACTATACTGATGGGAAGCAGGAAAATAATAGCAACAAAAGGGTCCTACTGTGGTATAAAAATGGAGATTAAGCAGAATCCAAAATTATATGTACAATTTGATTACAACTGTGTCTGTCATATCCATGCCAAGTTTTTACAAAAAAGGAAAACACAAAGATAAAATGATCTGTTTTGTTTTATTTCTTGCTTCAAATTTTCATTTAACATCATGCATAGCTTAGTTGATAAAATTGGATTAAAACAAAGCCATAAAGCAGTTAATTTGATTTTATAATAAATTACTCATTTCTGCATTGTTTTAATTGTCTATCACCATTAATTCCACATGTATTTATACCATTAATCCTATACTTTCTATCCTGTACACTTGAATAGACAGCTATGATTCAAAGACATATATAACATATTCTCAAGAATATTATATTACCCAACAGAATTTAATTTTTTTAAGCCATGAACTGTGTCAGTAAAGAAATATTTTCTAGTTTTTAATAAGCAAAAAACTCTACACAGTTTATATGTTCTTGCAAATTAAACAGGTGAATTGCAGTCAATTTTAACTTCAGCTACTAATTAAATTAACCACTTTCTTGTCCTAATATTAACATTTCTATTAGAATATATGTTTGTAATAAATGTAAGCATATGTTTGATGTGTGTGTGTGAATTCATACTCAGCCCTAGGATCTAGAAGACAGGAAAGGGACAGGAGGAACTTAAATTCTAACTGAGTATGACAGGTATATGATAAAATTGTCTAAGTACTTATAGTGGGTGTCATAGCATAATGTGAAATCTACTCTATTTGTATATGTGCTATTCTTAGAAGACATAAATATACCATTCTTGTTATTTCAAGTTACTAATCATTCTAAAGTCCTTATGTGAGAAATCGAACTTAAAATGTCACTTTTATCATTCTTAAATATTATATTGATGAGTGGACTGAGTTCTTTTACTGAAATCTGAGAGAACTCTGGATAAATGACCTTTGTTCTAATTCAAAGAATCTGAGTTCATATATATATAGATTGGTACTAGCTGTGCTGTACTGGGGAACCTGAGGGGCATAAGTAGCATGCTCATACATAGTGCAGACATGCGCTTCTACACTCAGTGCATCTATCACACATAAGGAAGAACAGCGGACACTTGAAGCAAGAGCAAGAAGCTAATGTAAGTTAAAAATAAAACAGTGAGGCTGAGCAAGTGGTGAGGAAAAAAAAAACAGTGAGGGGCTGAGCCCCGGTTTTGTAGTGGTTGAGTGCAGGACTGGGACCCACTGGCTTGGTGGTTCGAATCCAACAGCAGCTCTCCAGGAATAAGGCTGGGCCTTCCACTCCCACCAGAGGGCAGTGATGCTCCCCCCCCCCAAATAAAACTGAAAAATACTTCAAAAGAATAATATAATCTGTATTCAAAATGATATACATATGTATGTATGTAATAATTTTGAGAGTTACGTATAAGAAATAGTGAACTTCCTGGAAAACATTCCAGCTGAGAAGACACATGGTGTTACACTTGTGCCCTTACCTACAGAAGCCACTTTTTGTCCTTTGCCAGAGCTGAGATTTTTACACTGGATCCACAACACAATACACCCACTGGTCTGTGATCTTCGGCCTGTGATTTTGCATCATTTAAGGTGCTGTATTAGTCTGAAGAGGAATCTATAGATTGGTCTCAGACATATGGACTAGTGTCTGACTTATGGACTTGATCTGGGCTGGTCTGGGAAGTTTTCTCAGTGGTTAATTGCTCTTGTATATAAAGCTCTTTCCCAACCCAACCCAACTCAAGTCCACATGCTGAATGCTAGATCATAAGTCACTCTTCAGACTCAAGTAGCTTCAAGCTAGTGACACAAAAAGTTGAATATGGCAAGTAGGTTTGGACTAGGTTTATAATTGGGAGGGGGGCTGCTTGTGAATACTGGGTGCTGTAGCCTCCACCACGCCCCTGTCTAGAATACTGCAGAGCTTGTGTGCTTTTTTGTGGCTAAAAGCTATGTCACTTGAATTTAAAAATACCAACAGGGTCACCCAAAGTGAACATACTTCAGGAAGGCTGAGTAGACTATTAAGCATAGACTTCTGAAGATAAGAGCACTCAATATTCAATATTCTAGGACATTATGCTGGGTAGAGTGGCAACAACAACAACAAAAAAGCAAGGTCCTCCATAAGATGGAATGACAATAGGTGCCATAAAAGGCTCAAACATTAAAAGAAAAAGTGAGCACAGTGAAATTCTGGGAAGTATGTCATTCTATTGTGCATTGGGTTGTTTTAAGTCTGAAGTAAGTCAAAGATATCTAACAGCAGTAACTTATGAAATCAAATTTGAAAGCAGCAAATTTATAGTTAATATGTTACAGTGAGTTAATGAGAATGGAAGAAAGAAAGACTGATAAGGAGCGTGAGAACGGTTGGATAGAGGGAATGATGTAACCACTGCCACTGAATTTTACATATTGAAATTGCTCATTTGTATTATATTATGCTGGATGAATACCACTTGTCTGTCAGTCTTTCCTACTTTGATGACTTGGGTGCTGCTGTGATGCTGTCAGCTACGTCATTGTTATTTCAAATGCCTGGAGGGCTATTTGAAGCAACTGATATCAGTGTAGCCTCCAGACTTAGAATAGGTTACTAGGAAAGACTAGGCAGTCCACTTCAGAAGAACAGGCCAATGAAAATCCAATGGATAGCATCAACACATTGTCACTTAGAGAAAACTCTTGAAAAGAAACAGAAATTTATCAGAGATGGTTCCAGGTGACACCTCCCCCATTTTGAAGTGACTCAAAATATGAATGAGGAAAAGCTGCTCTCTTAAAGTACATTTGTCCATAATGACCTTAATAGAAAGAGAAGCCTTCTGGAGCAAAGCCTTCACAACCTTGATATGCTGATAGGTCATGGCACAAAATTAAAAAAAATGACTGAAGTACCAATCAATAATTAAAAATTTGAAATATGTGAAATATAAATCTAGAGTGTTGAATGTCATTAAAATTTATATAGCACATAAAGATCAATATTCTAGCTATTAGTGGTCTCAAACATACTGACATTGACCATTTTGAATCACATAACTATATGGCCTACTCTTCCAGGAATGACATTTAAGCACTGAAGTCACAGTCAAAAAAGAATATTTCAAGCTGAACCCCGGTGGCATAGTGGTTGTGCGTGGGACTGCTGCCCACTGGGATGGAGGTTCAATTCCTGCTCATAGGAGCAAAGGCTGGGCCTCCTATTCCCACCACCAGGGCAGTGATGCCTTAAAAAAAAAAGAATATTTCAAGAGTTATCATGTAGCCTAGTGCTATCTGTGACAGGATAATGTCTATCTCCTACAAGAAAATACAGTGAATACAAATATTATTCATATTTTGCAAAACTATTAAGAGAAAGATGCAGACATTGAAGAATTCTACCACCATCATGGTTAGACATTGATCAAACATAGAATGAAGTTACATTGTATTGTTGCTTGAAATTGGAATGCAAAATTTAGAAACAAAGAGGGGTAACAGGAACTTGAAATTATGGTCTTAGAAATAGAAATGAAACTGGATATAAATATAGACATATATATATGCAAATGTAATGAACCGAGATGAAATTAGCTACATTTGCAGGATGAAGCAATGGAGAAATTAAACATCAGTAACTATCATTAAACCAGGAGCTGACTATTGAATGTGAGGGCAATTGAAGCTCGTGCTGATAAAGAGCAATAGTATCTATTATAACTCATTGTAAAAGAAAACAGGCTTCATGATAACTAGACCAATCGGCAACATCACTTTGAAAGTAGACAAGATTCACGTTGTCAAGTTGTCTTGCTTGGGTATCCAATGAATGCACTTGGAAGCAGCTGTCAAGAGACCAAGGAATGTATTCCATTAGGGAAATCTGCTGCACACAATCTTTTAAAAAATGTTTACGTTATTTTTATTGGGCACTCATCTAACTCTTATGATCAATACATGCACCAGTTATATGCAGTCCACATTTGTATATTTGTTGCCATCATCATTTTTGAAACATCCAAAAACCCTTTTAAGTCATTCAATTTTACATTGAAGACTAGGTGTGGTGTTTTTTGTTTTTTGGTTTTTTTTGAAGGTTAAGGTTTGGTTGGCATTTTCAATCTCATCATATGCATGTGTAAGGTAGATACTGAATAAAGTAAATGAAAAAAAATTGGTGTATATAACCTACACTGTTTCTGAAGAATATTGAAAGTGCTATGAATTGCCATAAGTCTCAAATAGATCTCTCTGTCTTCAAGAGGGTGCTTTCAGACGGTTCCTTACCGGCAATAATGGCAAGGATTACTTTCAAGCTCTTGCCTTGTTATCAGGAGAGTCTCTTTACTGAGAAGGACTCGATGTTTGATAAAGTGGATGTCTCCGCAGAGGACTGAGGGCCATGATGCCTGCAGTGATGGGCTCATGCATAAGAACAATAGTGAGGGTGGCAGAGACTAGGGCAGTGCTTTGTTCTGCTCTATATACTCTCCCGATGAGTCAGACTGATCAGAAGGCCACTAACAAGGACAGCCCCTTAGCTTATATAAATAACAATATGAATTTTTGATCTCAAAATCAAATATGTTTATGTCAAATAAGCTTCTCATTTTTTAAAGCATCATGTTTATTAGAACTTAAATGTATTTTTCCACACTGCGTTTTTATTGACAATGCAAAGTAAATATTTATGTAAATGAGAGGAGTAAAATGGAAATATCCATGGTTCCTTAGTTTTCTTTTTCATTTTGCAAAAAAGCAAAATATTCAATTATTCAAAATTTTTTAATGTTAAAGAAATTGTTCAGGCCTACCTTCCAGCACCTTCGTTGTTTGCTTGAGGACAGCCCCTCCAGCTAAACATCCTGTGTCCTCATAAACACTCAAGGTACAAGGAAGTCAGCAAAAAGTGCTGGCATTTCCAGTAACACATGTGAGCCAGTAGAGAACTTTATTATGAGTTTTTGTTTTTTGTTTATTTGGGGGGCATCACTGCCCTCTGGTGGCTGTGGGAGCTACCCAGCCTTGCTTCTAGAGAGCTGTTGTTGGATTTGAAGCGCCACACCCGTCGGCCGCAGTCCCGCACTCAACTTCTATGCCACTGGGGCTCAGTCCAAGAGCTTTATTATTGTGCATATTCCAGGGTAGTCTATGTTATACCAAAGAAATTTATCAGTTCAATTCCGATCCCTTTTATTAAGTTTCACTAAGATAGTTAGCTATTTTTTAGTTTATTGCCCAGGATCATAGTTTAAATGGCAGTATGTTGTGAAGGGGCTGGTGTTATATTGATAAAAGAAATAACTTTTCCAATTTGGAGTAAGCATTCAATAGTAAAGGCCTACAGAAATGTGAACATTGGAATCCAAAGGTCAAGTTAATCATATGCATATAAAATTTGATTCCAGTTGAAGTTTTCTGTTCACAGTACTTAAATAAAAGGTCTCACTAAAGAAGGTTCGATTATTAAAGGATATAATAAAGCATTGTTACAGGTAAAACTTTAGCAATACTTTTCGTTTAATCTTACTCTAACGTTGAAACTTTTCCTAGGACACTTTTTCAATGTCGCATAAATATTACTTCAGTTATCCTCATAAATTCATATAAGTGTTCTAAGTAAACTCAGATCTCTCTAAACAGTAACATGCCCACAGTGCTTGGAATATATAAATTGGGATGTAATAAATGTTTTCATTTTCACAGTTAAATAATAGGGAAACCAAGGATAACCCTTTCAGCACCTCAGAGTAAACAATGAATTCCATTATAATTTGTTCCTCAATAATAAAAACTTGCTACTTAGTCAATCATTCAGAACATCATTGCTAATAATTTCCTTTTTGGCCCATACAATGAACTTCATGTGGATTTGGCTTGAGCACATCTCTGTTATCATATCAGTCCTACAAATATGCAAAAATATAAAAAAATAGTAATATATACATAGATAAACATATACAAATAAAAATTCAAATATACACCTTAGTATGATAAAGTAGGTGTTGGTTTGCTAACCACAAGGTAAAGGCACCAACCTTAGCAACCACACCATGAGAGAGAGATGAGGCTCTCTATGCCACATAGTTTTGAAAACCACATACCATTCATGTGAGTCTGTATGTACATATACATGTATGTATGTATCTATCTGTGTCTACACATATATAGATAGCATTGGGCAATTTGTCAGTTACTGAAACCTTGATGGGCTTAAGCAGAACATTTTTGGCGATAGAGCCCTCAGTCACTCAAAATGTGACTGAAGAAGCGTTGTCCTCTCCAATTGGAGTTGACCATCATGACCCAAATGGAGGAAAGCCAGGGTGGTTGAAGCTTGTATGCATGCATCTTCCGATGGGTTACAACTCAAAATGATATGAAACATCTGAAAAGCTATCAGTTAATAATTGGAACTTTGAATGTGCAAAGTGTGAATCTAATAAAACTGGAAGTCTTTAATTATGAAATGGAACACATGCATTTTGATATTCTTTGGATTAATGAGCTAAAGCGGATCAATTTTGGCCATTTGAATCAGAAAGTCATGTTTTTCTACACTAAGATAGACACAATCAAGAGGAGTGACTCTGTATTTATCATCACAAAGGACATTTCAAGATCTATTTGGAAGTACAGTGTTGTCTGTGATAAGATATTGTCAGCCAGTACACAAAGAAATCCAATCAATACTACTACTTATGTATCAATCACTTAAGGAAATAGTGAAGACATTGAATTCTGCCAATATCGTCAATCTGAAATATAGCTAACATTCAATCAACATGTTATATTTGTTGATAATTGTAATGCAAAATTGCAAAGAAGATAAAACAGTATAGTAAAATCCCAGAACTCAAACACAAAGTACCCAACATAATCAATTTTCAACGCAAATTGTCCAGAAAATTTTGTGTCAGATCTGGAACAAAACATCGGAATCTGACCCAATACACGTGAATTTTTATTATTATTTTTTTTAATTCTAGAAAACGTTTGTTTATTTTGTTTAAGATTTTAAAAATAATTTTATTGGGGGCTCATACATCGTTTCTCACAATACATAAATATATATGTATATATATATATGTATGTGTATATATAGATAGATATAGATATGCTTCTTCACATGCCTGCTGCTGTCATCATTCTCTGAAACTCCACCTTTCCACCCAAGCCCCTGACATCATAAAACTATAAGATTTTGCTTGCAGCTGATGAGCAGAAAAGAAGAGTTAAGCAATGTATTATATGATTTACTCACTAAAATGTTCTGACTCCAGAGTCAAATTTCCACGAGATATGCCAGTAACTTTGTGCAGCCTCAAAGAATTCTGGGACAAACAGCTCACAATCAAACCTGTCACCTGCAAACCTAGGGCTAGAGGGTAAGAAATACTGAATTAGAAACTGATGGAGATGATCAGACTGTTTGATTCTGTTGGGCCATTAACCGATGACTACCATATGTAAGGACTAATAGTTATATTAACTCAACTTTTGGAGTTAAACAACTTTAACCCACCCACCCCTTATGTAGAAACAGACACTTTGTAGAGAAGTTGGAAAGCATAAAGCAGTTCCAGTTCTCCAGTAAATTTTTAGTTGAATTAAATCATAAGAGAAACAATGATTATTGCACATATAGTTCTAGTTGCACTACATCTGCTAAGTAGAGTTTCCATTCCAAGTGTTGTTTTCATCTTTGCCATCATCTTTAGCCCTCAATATGTTTATCTCCCCCCCCTTTTTTAAAGTCTTCCCCACATTTCTCCAGCACTCTTTTTCTGAATGGCTCTCTTATTTCTGAGTTGCTAGATGATACAGAGTTTAGGGTTCTGATGATGTTGCTCTCACAGATGTCCATACAAGAGGAGGTCTACTAAAGTGGAAGTTGCTAATCAATCTCCAGATGGCAAGGGAAGGATGCTCTCCCTAACCATGTCCAATTGTCTCTACCAGAAGGGTGGACCATAGATGTAGTTGGTCTTCCTGCTGGCAACAGCATCACTGAATCTCTTGGGGCAAGTTCCAAATCCAGCAATTTCTTTTTATAATCTTCATTGGTAAATTCTCTCCTGGGAAGCATGGTTGTTAATGAAAAGTTACCGTAAGGATTGACAAAAGTCTGTGCAGCAAACTCTTGTTCTTCTAGTGGAGCATCAGAAGGAAATCAATTTGTACAGGAAGAACCATCCAAAAGACGGAATTGGATTCTAGCAATAACACTTCTTTCTCTTGCAAACGAAAGAGTCCCTCTTGACTTCCTTTTCTGCCTGTTTAGCCAGCAAAGCAGCTGCTTTAGCAGCTTCTACTTCTCCTTTTGTCTTTGCAAATGAGCAGTTCATTCTACAGCGTCCAGTGCCATCTGCTGTTTTTACACGCTCTCTTGCTGCCCTGTCTTCGGCTTTTTCTCGGTTTCTTCTTCTAACCTCCTTTTTGTTAGTTATGCTTCTTGTTTTCTTTGATAGTCCAACATTTCCTTTCCGGTCTTTCGCCTCTCAATTTCCTTCTTACTCTCGCTCTGCTCTCCCTCTTTCCTCTTCTCTTCTCTCCTTTCTTCATGTTTTTTAGTCAGTCTCTCCACTCCGACGGTGAGCTCCTCTGCGGTCCTTGGATCTGATCATTCACTTCTGGGCTCCCGTGAGGGAGTAGGGAGACCTGCGTGGTCTCCTCCTGTTGCAATATCACATTTAGCATCAGAAGTGGGTCGTGTCTCACAAAGCTGGGAGCCCAGCAGAAAGTTCAATTTCTTCTCTATCTGCCTTACTTAAACCTAACAACAAGTCTGAAAACCATAAGTACACGTGTTTTATTTATTTTTTTTTCATGAGAGCCGTTCGTGTTTTGGCCATGTCACATTAGTAGGCATAGTTAGTACATATGCTGCTTTTGTGGCAGTTTTCAAAGCGTTTTGCTATAAGTTTCTTAGTTTGGGTTCCTTTTTCTACCAAAAACATGCGTCCTAAAAGAGTTTTATGAAAAGTGTCAGCACGATAAGGAACTGGTAAACAGTGTTATCGATATTCTTGATGATAACTTGGTAAACCCTTTTAGAAAACATGTAAGGAAACTCCAACAGCAGACCACATTAGAGAGATTTTTATTTTTTAATTTTTTTTCAAGAAAGTCATCCAGTTCCTAGTGAAAAAAGGCAAAAAGAGAGGAGGGGGAAATCTTCTAAAAAGTAGCTACATTGGTCTGAGTGGTGATAAATGAAGGAAAATTAAGCCGAGGTGGACTTGGAGTCTTTAATGACTTTCCAGTTCATTTCAAACAAAATAATAAAAAAAAAAAAGAAAAAGCAAAGCAGCTACCAGTACATTTTATAGAAGGGGGTTCCCCTTCTGAACAATGATTCTCTCTTCATTCATCCTCTCTACGTCTATGTCCCATCCTCTCTACGTCTATGTCCACAGATGTCCAGCATCATCATTCTCTAAGGTGTGGGCCATAGATCCAGCTAGACCAAGAGATGTACAGTGAAGTTGGAACCATGGGAAATTTAGGATAGATGATCCTTCAAGACTAGGAACAGAAGTGGTAGTACCAGGAGGGTGGAGAGATGGAGGAATAGAAAGGGAGAACCAACTTCAGGGATCTACACGTAGCCTCCTCTCTGTAACACGGACAAGAGGGAAGCGAGTGTTGGGAAACTTTGGACAGTGTACAGTATGAAAAAAATAGCAATTTGTAAATTACTAAGGGTTCCAGGGGAAGCGGGGGAGAAAGGGTAATATAGGGAGCTGATTCTGGGGGCAGGGATGGTGGGAGGATGTTTTGACGGTGATGATGGCAATAAGTGTGCAAATGTGGTCTGCATACAATTGATGTTTGTATGGATTGCGATGGGAGTTTCATGAGCCCCCAATAAAATGATTCATTCAAAAAATAAATATAGCTAAAAATACTTTCAATGATGTGTTTCTGATTTAAGTTATGGTATACAACACTGAGCTTCTTTAATTTGAAATTTCTGTTCAATGTTTTGTATTAAAAGACAAGGTCACTAAATCTCTATTTCTTAAAAGTTTCACCCGCCTAATATCATGATCCCAATTCTACCTTACAAATCTGGCTAGACCAAGGGATGTACATTAGTATGGATAGAAGCTGGAAACATTGTGAATTCAGGACAGACGATCCTTTGAGGACCCATGGTGAGAGTGGTGATACTGGGAGGATGGAGAGAAGGTGGAGTAGAAAGGGGGAACCAATTGTAGGGGTGTATATATAACTTCCTTCCTGGAGGATGGACAACAGGGAAGTGGGTGAAGGAACACATCGGACAGTGTACAATATGGCAAAATAGTAATAATTTATAAATTATCAAAGGTTCAAAGAGGAAGGGGTAGGAGGGAGGAAGGGGAAATATGAGAAGCTAATACCAAGGGCTTAACTAGAAAGAGGATGTTTTAAGAATGATAAAGGCAACACATATGGTTTGCATACAATAGATGTGTGTATTGATCGTGATAAAAGTGTATGAGTCCCCAGTAAAATAATTTTTTTTAAAAAGACACGTTTAGGGTAAAAAGCTTGGTGGTTTAAAATAGATTAATCCATTTTGAGCTATTTCTTATGGAAAAGTTGATTCAGAACTTGACTGCATCACATCTTGATACTTCTGCTAGAATGGATTAACATGGAGATCTGGGGTTCTACTGTAATTGGGGGAAAATGTCTTGGTAATAGAAACAGAATTGCAACCCTTGTGGTAGAATTTTACATCAATGACTTTTTTGTTGTTGTTGGGCATCACTGCCCTTTGGTAGTCGTGGGAGTTACCCAGCCATGCTCCTGGATTTGAACCACCAAGCCATGGGCCACAGTCCCACACTCAACCACTATGCCACCAGGGCTCAGCCATCAATGACTTTTTCATTACAAATATATATTTTTTGCAACAAAACAAAAGGTGACTGACTGTACAGGCAAACTTCACAGCCAGATGGAATACAAAGAAATGAAATTGAATGCATCTGTGGGGAGAGATGATGGAGAAGCTACATCTTGTTGCTGTATGGAATCATCAAGGTGTTAAAACAAATAGTCATCCCTATGTACAATGAATAAGGATCTTTCCTGTGGCATCTTCCCAATTGTCCCTATGTTCGAGCCCACGAATGAATCGATGTGTTGATATGTTTGAGTGCCTTTCTCTCTTTCACTGGTCCCTTACCATGTTGTCTCTCCTGACAACGTGTCCAAAATATGTAAGACAAAATCTAACTACCTTAGGGCTGACCCCGGTGGCGTAAGTGGTTGAGTGTGGGACTGCGGCCTGTGGGCTTGGTGGTTCAAATCCAGTAGTGACTCTCAGGAGCAGCGCTGGGTAGCTCCCACGACCACCAGAAAGCAGTGATGCCCACCGCGTCCCCCCAAAAAATCTAACCTCCTTGTCTCCAAAAATAATTTAGGCTTAACTTCTTCTAAGACAGAATTGTCATTTTAAAACTCCATAGAACTTTTAATATTCTTCTCCAGGGCCACAATTAGAATACATTGGTTCTTCTCCAGGCTTCCTGGTTCCATGTGCATTTTTCCCATACTTGCAGGCAAGTAAAAATGGCATGACGTGGTTCTGTC
The DNA here is from genome assembly GCA_004026705.1 of Nesogale talazaci. Classification (NCBI taxonomy): domain Eukaryota; kingdom Metazoa; phylum Chordata; class Mammalia; order Afrosoricida; family Tenrecidae; genus Nesogale; species Nesogale talazaci. The sequence continues at coordinate 39,267 of PVJH01011717.1, read as the reverse complement.
TCATTCTAGTCCTAAAAGTCCTGCTTTTTGAGACTCTCTGTATCAACGGCTATAAGCAGACAAGGGATGACTGAGGAACAGACCTCTGTGTAAGTTCAGGTTCCAAGAGAACCTAAATAAGACTTGAAGTAATCTCATTGAATTTCTGGATTACCTCAAGAACAGATTTGCTAATGACTAAAGACCTGCAATTGTGGAATGACACAATTAAATAATACATGAAGAAATAAAACATTTATTAAAACTACATGAGTGAAAAAGAATCAAAGCAGGTGTTAGAAAATATCTTAAAATTTGTTCTTAATCATAGATTAGCAAGGCAATGGAAGATGTGAAAAAGTCAAAGGACTGAACAGAACATTTCAAATGTCAGCTGAAGGAGAAGAAGATCTATTATAATGAAATGTGCAAAGAACTAGAGTTAGAAAACAAAAAAGAGATAACATACACACCAAAATGAGGACCTCAAGAAAAAAAAAGTAATCTTTGAGTGGCATTACTGAAAGATTCTATGAGCAAAATAATGAATGATGCAGAAGACATAGAAAGGATATGGAAGAAAAATGCATCAATATACCAAAAAAACTAGTCTACACCACCATTTTTAAGGATAACATATAAGCAAGAAGCAATGGTCCTGAAGGAAGAGGTTTGCAATATAGGGAGAGGAAGTATTGGCCAAAAACAAGGCTCTAGGGATTGATGAAATGACGATTGGGATATTTCAACCAGATGATGAAGCAAAGGAAGTACTCCCTGGTCTATACCAGGAAATATGCAAACAAAACAAAACGAAAACCAAACCCCTAATTTTCAACCAACCAACGGGAAGAGATCCATATTTATACCCATTTCAAGAGAGTATAATGTCCTACACTATGGATCAATATTATTAATATCACTCAAAGACAAAATGAATTAAAACAAAAGAAACTTCACTCTCACCCAGTGGATGCAGACTCATAATTAGGGCAGAATTTCCCCTGGGAACTTCTGAGCCTCTAACTATTTCAAGGAGTAAAAATCTCGATTTTCACCCATGGAGCACTTGGTGGTGTTGATCTGCAAACCTTGCTGATTATGGAATGGCATCAAAATTGGAAGAAAGTTTATTAACACCCTATGTCCAGAAAACCCAAATTCTCACAGCTGAATCAGTAGGTAATATCATGATATATGAAGACAAGCTCAGAATTGGCATGGATTTCTTAATGTTGGATTCAAAATTAATGCTTATGGAAGTTCATGACATGAGATAAAATGGCTCATTTTTTTAGTGAACCTACAGCACACGACCTTTTTTCAAGCAACATAGTTATAACTATTTATTAGTCTAGAATATTACATTAATTTTCTTCACTGTTACATTTAATAAAAGATTGTTCAACTGTTTTTAGAACTTATACCATCAAACTTAAAAATATATATGCCCAGAGTATATTTAAGTATAAAGAGAACTTGGCATAAAAATGCATGATAGTATTATACTTTATTATTTTTTTGCTCTCTCTTTGTCTTTTGTAATCATTTTATTGGAGGTTTGTACATCATTTCTCACAATACATAAATACACATATTGTTCCATGCATGTGTGATCACGTGGTGCTGAAGGGAGCAGATATGAAGCATCAAAAAGCAAGAATCACTTCACTCTGAATGGGTGGGAGAGCAGAGTGGGGACCCAAGACCCACCTGTGAGTAATTGGACACTCTCTCACTGGTGACTCATGGGGAGAAGACAGGCCAGTGAGGTGCAGTGAGGTGGCGATGAAGCATACAACTTTCCTCTAATTCCTGAAGGCTTCCTCTTCCAACTATCATGGTCCTAGTTCTACCTTACAAATCCAGCTGGACTGGAGGAGGTACACTTGTGGAGATGGGAAATGGAATTGCGGAGAACCCAGGACAGATGAACCCCTTGGGGCTAGTAGTAGGAGTGGAGCTACTGGATGGGTGGAGGAAAAGTGCAGTAGAGAGGGGAGCCAACTTCTGGGATCTACACATGGGTGGAGAGTGTGAGGGGAGATCTCGGGCAGTGAAAGCTATGACAAAACAATAATAATTTATAGGGTACTGATGGTTGGTGGGGGAGTGGGGAGCAAGGGTGGAGGGGAAGGGATGGGAGGCTGATGTCAGGGGCTGGGGTGGAAAGGTGGAGACTCAGAGAATGATGACAGCAGCAGGCACATGACTTTTGTTTTTAACATTGGAAAGCATGGATGTTGCCTTGAGGACTAACGTGCTCCTGGTCCGTCCAAGCCATTGCATTTTCAATTACATCACATTCATGTGAAAGTTGCACTTGGATTGAATAAGGAAGACTGAAGAAAAAATCAATGCATTTGAGTTATGCTGTTGGCCAAGAACTTTGGAAGGGCCACAGACTGACAAAAGAACCAACACAGCTGTCTTGGGAGGAGTACAGTTAGAGTGTTCCATGGAGGCTGGGTTGGTACTTTTTGTCTGTTACCTGGAGAGACCAGTTCCTGGAGAAGAACATGTGGAACAGGTGAAGTGAGGAAGCAGTGGAAAGAGATTAGATGGATTGACCCCATGATGAAATGATGCACTAAAACAAACAAACTGCTAAGGGTAACAGAGGGCTGGGCAGTGTTTTATTCTATTGTACAAGGGCTTGCTATGTGTTCAGTTCAACCAAAAGTCACCTAAGAATAACAAAAATATACATCTGCCACATGCACATGATGCTAGCTAGTCGGTTCCAGTTCTTAAATTCTATTTACAACAAAATAAAGCAATCCCTGTATCTATCTTGGTAAGAGTATTATTACATTTTACTAGGTCTGATGTTCTTCTTCAGGAATCAGCCTCACCTGACCATGTATTAAATTAGCATGAGACAAAATTTGATGTTTCTCAAGTTTAAGGATTGTTCTGGCTGTACCACTTCCAAGCAGATCTGGTCAGTCTGTTCTGCTGACATTCCATGATAATTCCAATATTATTCACCAACTCCACAACTCAAGTGCACCAGTTGTCTTTTCTTCCCCATCAACTATTCTGTTTTCAGATTCATATGAAGTGAATGAAAATAGCCAATTTTTTTCAGGCAAACCGTGGTCCTAAATGAACATCATTGTTTTGTGGCATTTTTAAAATACCTTATTTAGCAGACTGATACAATGCAACCCATTCTCTGATTATTTGACTGAATCTTCCACAACTATTGGTTGCTGATCCAATTAAAATGAAATCTTTGACCACTTCAATCTTTTCTTCATATATGTTTGTATAATTAAACCATCAACTAAAACTCGCTTTGCATTGCCAAATAGAACTCACATGCACAAATTTGTCTTTGGGAATATGCTACAGAATGGTGAGAGTTTGCTTGGTGTAGTTTGAACTAATTGACAGGTCAGGTCAGTTCCTGGAAAATGAGATCATGCTTGATACAGTAGTGGGTAACTTTAAGTGAAATGCATGAGAAGATAGATTTGGCATAGTGGAAATAACAATGGATTCAAATATAACAGCAATTGTGTGGACAACCAGAGCTATGACCATGTTTTGTTTTCTTTCCCTTTGATTTTCCATGAGTTAATTTCAACTTGTGCAAATTGCCGCTGGCATTAATTCTTTATAGTGAACTTAGTCTGAGAATCTGGACTGTATGAAGAAGAAAATAGCAATGCAATGTAAGTCAAGTACATAAACAGCTTTTACTATATACAAAGAACAATGCTGTTTATTGTAAGGTAAGAGAACTTTAAGCATTTATCGAAGAAGAGCAACACCTGTAATTTTTGGAATGGATTATATTTCAGTATAAAGAAAACTAAAATCTTCATAAGTTGACCCTAGAAAAACATAGGATTTCATTTTATTTGGATCACAATAAACATTCTTGAAAGCGCTTGATAAGAAATGAAAAGGGAGAGTGTACTGAGTAAGCGACTTGCTAATAACTTTTTAAAAGTGTCAAAGAGTAAAGATATTACTTTGAGAGCATTGGTGTACCTGATCCAAATATGGTGTTTTCAGTCATCTGAGGTGTACATTCATGTAAATGTTTGACAATGAATAATGATAGGAAAATGAATGCATTTGCTTTACGGTGTTAATGAATACTTATATAAATTAGGATTCACTGCAAGAACAAACAGATATTGAAGCACTGACATTAGAAGTGAGAATGTCAAGATCTGTTTCGAGTACTTTGGACATGTTTTCTACACAACCAGTCCCTGCAGAAAGACATATGCTCGAGCCTCTGTGAAAGAGAAGAAAGGTGGATTGTGAATGTGCCTCTGAAAATGCATTGAAACAAATCAGCAATTTGAGGATAGAAAAGGGCTGGGTATTGCTTGGCTCATTAATTTATAGAGTACTACTCAGTGGGAATGAACTCCAGCAATGATTTAAACCTAATCCTAAATGATATTTTATTTTTTATCTTAATTTAAAATAATTATATCCAGTATATTTATATGAGTGACAAAATTATAATCAAAATATTTTAATATATTCATATATAATAGTTTTCACTACTTTAGTAGGGATCATAATTAATTTTGTTTTGTAGTTTTCTTTTTTCATCTATCTCATTTCTATTGCTACCTATTATGTATATTTCCATAAATTAAAAATGTACCCCAAATTAGACCAAGAATAGTTTTCTGGATACAAAATACAAAAAAGCCAAACTTCTTGCCAATGAGTTCCTTTTGACTCATAAAGCCATATAAGATAGGTTAGAACTGCCCCTATGCATTTCCCAGACTATAATTGTTACAGCAGCAGGGAATCTCATCTTTCTCTCACCAAGTGCCTGTTGGTATTGACCTGCCCTATGCATAATCACCACGTCTAGAGAAATCCTCCAAAGCATAGTAAGCAAGGTAGTTAAATACTTGTTTTCAAAATATGCATTTAAACTTTAAGTTATCACCTATACTTTCAGGGATCTTTTTAATGACCATACCAAAGGCCTCAGAATCCCACATAAAGTTACTCTCATGAGTGTCATTTACAGCAGCCGGGAACACAGGGCAGGGACTGCAGGGAAATCTATGCACTGATCAGTGCCAGAGAGGTCAAATGCAGTTCTAGTCCTTACTTTACTCTCTGAGGATGGTAAGGAAGCATCTCCCTGTTTAACTGTTAGCTGCAGGGACAGGAGTGAAATGTTTCTGCTTAGGATAACTCACTGGGAGTTTGAAATACAACACTGTTCAAGGAAATTGGTCACCGTTTTTCTATTTACCACCCATGGCGTAGACTCCAAACTGTACTCCAGGGGCACGTCATGGATATCCATGTTTATTTTAAGGATGCTGACAACTTGATTCATCGTGACCCTCAGTTTTGGGAGCATACCATAATATCATTACCAGGAAACTATATGAACAGAGGAGTAGCTGCGCTTGGGTCAGCGTTTGACCCAAGGTTGTCACCATGGCTTCAGAGATGAGCAAGCACACAGGAAAACAGAACTGCACCATTAGCTCTCTTCTCAAGTATGCGTGCACTTTGCAAGTGATTATTTTTAAGTTTTCTGATATAAATTCAATGCAATGAATTTGTAGTTTTAGAATGACATATTAATGATGAAAGTGTTTCTATTATTGTTAAGGAACAAGTGGAAGCATCAAGGAGGCATTTACAAACATGACCTTTAAGTTACTCTGCAAATTCATAGAATCTTTTTTTTTCAAAAAATGCAACGTATTTCAAATAACTGCTTCAATATTACAAAACAAAACCAATAGATTTGTGCAGTTATTTTTTTCTTGCAAGATACATATAAATCATTGTGTGACTTCTGCTCTGAAACTGTTTTGGGGGAGTTAACGTGTTTATTAAGATTATGTTGTTCTATGCCATTTAATCACTTTTAATCACTTTTCAAACTTAGTGAATTTAATGTTATGAATATGGTGACACTGTACAATAGAACATCCTGCAATAATACAAATAATTTCCATGATAACTTCTAGGGCACATATCACTATTGAATGATTGGCATGGGGTTAGTGTAGCAGGAGAAACTTAAATTTTGTATCTAATTTTAATTGCCACATGGGATTTGTGTTTATCATCTTGAACAGGGGCTATTCAAACCAATTTGGATAGTCACTTCTTTCACCACTTCCAGGTTTCTGCAGCAGATTGTGTTAAATTCCATCCGTAGTTTCTAGGCACCATGCTCTCTGGTACTTTCAGTGTTTGTTTGAGTTGCATGTTACCTAGAATTAGAGAGAAATAATTTCTCCTAAAAGCAGTATTTAATGGTAGAAACAGTTTGGTAAAGAAGTTTTCCAACTTAATTATCCACTAATGACCTCAAGGTTACATGACTTTGCTCTAGTGGACAATATGGATTCTATATATAGCCTGGAGCATCCCCAAAGGGTATTAGTGACACTGTCCCATCATATGAAAGTATTAATAAACACACATTTTTGCCTCTCTTCTTTTCCTTGAGTCAACTGATCACTACCTTCACAGCTGTTCCTGAAATCATTCCAAATAAGTACTTGCGCTAAGGTTAGTTTCCTGAAGTGTCCAAGAGGATGTGACCTAATTGCCCCTCCCCCCATGTCTTTGTGTGCTTCTAAGATTTCCTCCTTCACCATATATATATATATATATATATATATATATATATATATGGCATTTCAGCATTTTTTTTCTCACTGCTTTCTCACTACTGTGCATACTGGAAAGAATAGAGTATCAACCAATCGATGTCTCATGAATGGTTAGATGAGCTGAATGATTAATAAAAATGAGACATAAAACCAGTCTCAGCAAAGATAACTTTACTTATTCAAAATCCAGCTGTTTCCATGCTCATGGCTGTTTCCCTTAAGGCTTGCTATTACTATGAATTTCATGTTAAAGTTATTCTCATAACATTGATCCTCAACTTTGAATTTTGTTGTTCAGATTCTTATTCTAATCCCCCTCAAGGGCTTATTTTGCTTTGGTGGATTATCAAAATTTCTCTACTTTTGCGAGAATGTTTCTCTTCCATTTACATCTATAAACCACCCTCTGGGTATAGCTTAGTAAATGGTCTTTCATCCAATGCTTCCTGGTCTGATGGGAGTTATGATATTATTGCTATCTTGTTTTTATTGTTAGTTCACTTCATACCCAACACCTTACTCAGTGGAAGATTATAATAGCTAGTAAATTACCAAGCAGTGTTCCTTTTGTTTTGAATTCAAGAATTGGTATAAAATAATACAAACCAAAAGGACAAAAGTCACATAATTCTAATTTATCAAAATCCAAGAGGAAACAGGTGATGATGCTCATTTGAATAACATATAAAATGCACACTTCTTTAGATATTACATTCTTTCAAAATACAAGACTTTCTGTTGAAAAGAGAAAGGTCGTAAATGAGCTGGATTGACCCAGTGGCTGGAAGAATGGTCTCAAACAGGGCAATAACTTTGGGGATGGAGTATGACTAGTTAATTGGTCATTCTGTTGTACATGGGTCTGCTTTAGTCAGAATCAATTTATTGACATCTACAAAAGCAACTTTCAAAGTAGATGAAACACAATAGTGTAGGAAACTGAACCTACCATAAGTGAATACTGAAATCCCTAAATTTAATGACATAAAATGAGGAACATGTAAGACTACTTGGACTGAGATTAGTGAATTATAAAAATAATGAGCTGAGCCCTGGTGGCGTAGTGGTTGTGCGCGGGACTGCGGCCCACTGGGACAGAGGTTCAATTCCAGCAGTAGGGCTGGGCCTCCTACTCCCACCACCGAAGAGCAGTGATGCCCACCCCCCCCAAAAAAAAACACCAAAAACAAAAAACACCACGTTTGTTCAGCCAGCTGAGTAGTCTGTGAGTTGTGAATTGTTAAGATATGTGGCACACAGCGAAGTGAATGGACATTTGTCTCCAGCTTCAAGTACCTCAGAAGAAAATCCTTGGTGTGGCAGTGATGTACTTCTAGGGGTGGAGTCTAGTCTGTCAATCTGGAGATATATAGCCAATGAGGTCTCTGTGTGGACATGGCTTTCTCATGAGAATTCTGGGAAGTCCCACAGTATTTTCCAATTGGAGAAGAGAAACTTGACTCAGTCTCTGGGAGTCAGTCTACTGGCAAGACAAAATGGTGGCATGCTAATGGATCCTGAGTCCTGGAACCTGGAGGAATTGGAAGAGTAGCCACATGGCCTTGCCCTGATGGAACCAGATGTCTGGGGCAGAGCAAGACCCCTGCCAGTACTGAGATGCTTCTGCTGTCAACGGATACTGCTGATGGACCCTGATCCCTGAAAATGGGAAACCACAGGATATACCCCTGCCAGCATTGAGATGCTTCTAGATTGTCCTGGTGTCATTCCATGTGTTTCTTGAGTCAGAGGAGACTTGATAGGTTGGTATAAGACATATGGGCTAAAATCAGAATTATAACTTTGGACTGGACTAGGTTGGGATGCTTTCTAAATGTTCCAGTCCTCTTGTATATAAACCTCTCCCTTATATCTATATGCATGTTTATGAATTTGTTGCTCTAGTTTACCTGGACGAGTACATTGGAAATGTACTTAAAAATCATTTTATCAGGGGCTCTTTCAGCTCTTTATACCATGCCAGGCATTAATTTTATCAAGCATATTTTTACATATCTTGCCATCATCATTTTCTAAATCCATACCTCTATCCATTGTGTCAAACAAACTTGTAATTTTGTTGCCATCATCAGTCTCAAAAGTTTCTTTATACTTGAACCCTTGGTGTCAGCTCCTCATTCTTCCTCTCCTTCCCTGCTCCTCCTTTCCTTAGGAATCTTTGATATTTTATAAATTATTATTATTTTGTCATATCTTACACTGTCCGATGTCTCCCTTCACCCACTTTTCTGTTGTTCATCTCCCAGGAAGGAGGCTATATGAAAAGCATATGGAATGCAATCTATTCTGACACAAAAAAGTCACCATGAGTTGGGATTTCCATTTTGGCAACTCGTTGTGGAGTCAACTGCTTGACAAGAAAAAATGACTTTGTATTGAAGGAATCTGATTAGCCTAGACACAGAGAAATATCCAGGGTATACATCACCTTTCTCATCTTCTAACAAAACTTTAATGACTATTAATTCCTGTGAAGAGCTGCAATCTCAGAAACCAACCAAGGCAGTCCTACTCTGCCCTATGCGGTTGCTGTGATCTGGTATCAACTTGATGGCAGTATGGGAACGTCTCTCTTTGGACACGCCCAGTCAGAAATCAGAGGAGACAAGAGTCTATTGATATCATTTACACAGATGTTTCTTTCAGTGAGCGTGTGGGGTGGAAAATATTACAAAGAAGATATAACACCATACCAAATAAAGATATTCTACAAATGAATCATCGGAAAGTTACACTGAGTGAGAGACAATGAGAAAGAACTGATGCATTGAAATTATGTATCAATAATGATGTTGGCAACAAATATTGAAAGTACCACAGACTTCCAAAGTGAATATACAGATCTGTCTTGGAAGATGTACAATACCCTGAAAGCTCCTTAAGGCCAGCGAGGGCAGACCTTGTCTCATGTATTTCGGAAATGTATTCAGGGGAGACCAGTTTCTGGGGAAGGCTCTCGTGGTCGGCACAGTGGAGAATGAATGGAAAGAGGGTCCTTGACTAGAGAGATTGGTGCCGGGGCTGCAATGATGGGTCCAAACAAAGGAGCATTTCAGAAGGGGGCATTGGCCTGTGGATGTTGGTTCTGTTGTGTATCGGGTGTCTGTGAGTTGGAAATGACTGGAACGCACCTAACAAAAAAAATCAATCAATCAATCATCATCATCATAATCAAAATGAACCCACCATTGTTATTACGCAGCCTCAAACTAAAGTTCTGCAAACCCTGAAGCGATTATCCAGGAATATTTTTTATGAGGCATATGAATATTTGTAGAGTTAACAGAATGTAAAATTCTAATTCATAAGATACATGTATTTTCTGGAAAAAGCCTACTTAGTTATTATCAGGGGTAAAACTCCATAAAAGAACCCTTAGTGAACAAAATGTCATGCTAGATATTTGGCAAAATAGTGCAGCTATAATTTTTTTTAAGGTTTGTAGTGAAATTAGATTAATGATTTGAGTAAATTCATGTGTGAAAACAGCATTAGTTAATGATGAGTTATATCAAAACAAAATAATTCCATTTATCTTCAACTTTAAAAAATAATTGAGATAATCTCCAAAAGAAAGATAATAAAACCATGTAAATAGAATAAACACAATCTTCTTTTAGGGTTTAGCAAGTAAATGTGCAGAAAATGTCTTTTATGTGTCTATTATAACTCAGGCTTTTTTTTTTGTCTGATTGCAGATAAATTATTTTGGTGTTTTTAAATTGTAGAAACCACAAATGTTCTCTGAGGAGATTGCATGCAATAAGTGAATGAAATATGTTTGGGTATGTATGAGGTATATTTGATAAAGAACTAATGAATTTGAATTCAACACTAACTGTGAGAGTTGCCTATAAGGGACAATTTTTATTTCTCTTTTCAGCTGCAGCTGGGAATACATAACTATGACATAGTAAATCACACAGCTTAATCTGCTGGTCATATCTAATTCTGCTGTGACCTTACAAGCACAGTTATGGTTGCTAGGCTCTTGGTAATATCCAAACTTTGGCAGATTTTATTAAAAATAAATCCTTTTGATGATCTAGTCAAGAATCTAAATGTTTGGCAGGAATCTTTGTAAGTATCCATTGACAAGATTTGGAAGTATTGCAATCTATTTCAGAGAAACCAACTTAATATCCCCTTATGGACTTCTAACTTGAATATTTTCCCCTTTTAGCTTAAGTGTTATAATCAGATCCTAAATATCAGGCATTATAAAATTTATTTTACAGCATATGTACATAGTTATTTTGTCTCTGAATGAGACAGATTTTTACCTGAGTTTTGAAACAGAATATGCACAAATAGCGTTTAGTGAATGGGACCTATATTTTCTCTTTGCCATTACTCTGTTCACTGTGGTTCTCTTTACAAAAGTATGAGTGTGTTTCAAGACAAGAAACATTCATGCTGACCAACCTGGAGAGTCTGTCTCTGAAGAGCATCTACAGCATGCTGCACATGTTCGTCAGGATGGTCCCGGTGCTGGCCAAGATCGACCTGTAGGAGCTCCAGAGCTGCCTGCAGATGAAGGTGCGTGACTACCAGCTCATCTATGCCCCCGCGGTCTACCGTTTGCCCAGAAACGGTAGCTGATAGCCTCGTCAGACTCTGCCCTCTCACCCCCGCGCCCATGTGTGCCCTGCGCCCCCGCACTCATGAACACCCCGCAGCGCCCTGGCACAAATTCAAACCTGTTGGCTCCTTTAAAAAAAATGGTTGGTACAGACATTTGAATAGTAGATGCATTTATTGGTTTTCCTCTTATGGGCATAGACATTTTCCTATCACAGACAGAAATATACTTCAAGATAAATGGTAAATTGTCCTTTTGGATAATGAATTTAGCACCATTCCTCTTGATTGTGCCATTCTTGTCATAGTAAACCATATGATTTTCTAATTTAACAATTTATTATTGTAAATGAGGGGGAGAACAGGTTGGGGAACTAACGTCCATCGGACGTCCCCTTAGAGAGGAGTCGCAGGGAGGAGACAAACCAGTTAGGGTGCAATATATCAATCATGAAACATGCAACTTTCCTCCTGCTTTTCAATGCATCTTCCTTCGCCCTATGTTGATCACAATTCCACCTTACAAATCCAGCTAGACCAGAGGAGCTATACTGCTACAGAGAAGAGCAGGAAACCTGGGGAATACAGGACAGATGATCCCTTCAGGACCAGTGGTGACAGCGGTGATAAAGGCAGAATGCAGGGACTGATAATAAGGATCTACCCTGGGGTATGGACAATGGGGAAGTGGATGAAGGGAGACCTTGGACTGTGTAAGACATGATGAAATAATATTAATTCATTTATGATGGAGGGGCAAGCAGGAGAGAAGGGAAGAATGAGGAGCCAATACCAAAGGCTTAAATAGAAAGCAAATGCTATGAAAATGATGAGGGCAACAGATGTACAAATGTGCTTGACACACAATGGACTTATGTATGGATTGTGGTAAGAGTTGTATAGGCCCCCAATGAAAGGATGAAAATAAATAAATAAAACAATTGCGACCCATCCATTTCAGTTTACTAAAACCTAGACTATTGATCTGTACAAACTCCACTTCCTTTAGTAATGATATATAATTTTTCTAGATTTATAATTTGTACATTTTCAATTCCAATTACAAAATGATGCTTTATGTGGTTTCTTTCGATTGTGATTCACACTTCATCATCAAATGAATGTCCTGAAAGTTTTACTCTATCCCTGTAACTCTAGTCATCTCTACTTTGAAAAGGTAAATCTTCCTGTCATATTTTTAATTTCTTCTGAATAGAGAGGGGCTCAACTTCTGGCACTTATTCTGACAATATCCTGCTTCTTTTCAATAGATTTTCAGGAACTGAGAGTGTTCGATACTATCCATATTGTTTTCAGCTGCTAGTTCCATGGAATTGGACAGCCTGTTTATTTTTCATAATCTGTATTCTGAAGTGACTAAAGAAAACCTGCTCATTGAGTGACCCTGCTGGTATTAGAAAAAAAACAGTGTTTTTGACATCACAACTCATAAGCTCCCACACTGAGTCAAACTGACAGACAAGTAGTGGATGAGATGAGTGATAGGAAAATGTGATTGGTAACATAAAGCTTTTGTAAATATATTTCTGTGTAAACATATGGCTTGCATTCTATTGTATCATACATTTACCTCATGTTATTTGATTTGTGTACATGGGATTGTTCGAAATGTCTATACTGTTAATCTATCAGGAACAAAGCAAGTTGATAACATTAAAACCATAGGAATGTCAAAGGTGTTTATGTTACATTAATAAGCATCATTTTACCTATGTATAGTATGAAGGATAAATCAGCATCAACATTGTTAAGATTTTTGAGATAGTATATATTTATGTATAAGACAATCTTTTCAACCTGAAAAAGATATCTTTCAAATATCATTGAATGCTTATCTAATGGTGAACGATAGGATATATTCACCAGAAGAGTAAGAGAAAGCAAGTATTCCAAGTCTGATCACTTGGAATTACCATTGCAGCATAGAACATAGCCAATTTAATGGGGAGATCTGTAAATCAAGCAATATTATTTAGGAAGAAAATTTCTTTCATCATAATTTCCTAAGTGGAAATATTTCATTGATGTAGGTAGATATCAGCTCATCGTAATAGCATATATTACAGAGGAGAACTACTGCATACTGTTGTCTTGTCTCCAATACTTAGAGAATAATAGTTTTCAGGTATTTTGTTCCATAAAACCAAATCGTTAATATTTGGATTAGCAATTTATTATGCCATCCACACTTCAGAAAAATTCTTTATATATATGTATACACACAAATAAAAGTTAATTCAAATGTAAGATTGCTGACCAAAGCTTTGGTATGAAAATCAGTAAAAATAGTCAAAGATATTTCTACTTACTAAAAAATTAACACAGTAGTGTCATTCAAAATATAAAATTAGGGTAGTGTTAGGTTTATTTTATCCAAAGTTTTAAAATGTCTGCACAATAAACACAAGAAATAATTCATTGAAATGAAGGAAGAACTATGTTTTTAAAAACTTGCAAAATGATCATAAATTTAAATTTGAAATATTAAGAAGATGCTATTTTTTGACAAATTGATATATAGATTTAATGAAATCCTTAACAAGCAGATAAACAAGAAAACACAAGTGAACCACAAAACCAGGTGTGGTAGATGCATAATCTGTTGTCAATTTGAGATTTACCAGGGAAGGACTGGAGTTTATCTGGTCAATCAGGTTGCAGTTTGATGACGTCAATTTGAAGGAGCTAAGGAGATAAATAACTCATGTGAGGCAGACTCCCTTTGACACATTTCCAATGACAGGACACCTGGAGCTACCCTAGAAATCTGGAGTTGGAGGACCCAGGTGGAGACATTTTTTGAATGCTGAAATACTTACACCACCGCTGGATCCACAAGACCTTCCACCCAAGTGTGTGATCTTTCTGTATTTGCTATCATTGCATGTGCTTTGTGAGTCTCAAGAGGACTTTATAAATTGGTATCATACATATGGGCTAATATTGAACTTATGGACGTGGTCTGGACAGGCCTGAGGTGTTTGCTCAATATTTAATTACTCTTGTATATAAAACTCTTTCTTACACACATGAGTATCTATGAATTTCTTTCTCAGTCTACCCAGACTAATGCAGTAGGAATCTAATGTAAAGTATTATATTTAATCTCTGTCACATAAATAAAGTACAGAGACCTCTCACTCATTCACTGAAATCCAGTCCATATAAAGGAAACTGTTGGGGCTTTTGGCATTCATCAGCAAGTGCTTCAATATCTCCTTACTTTCTGCATGCAAGGTTGTACCATCTGCATACTCCAGGTTGTTAATAAGCCTTCCACCAATCCTGACACTGCATTTTTCTTCTTATAATTTAGTTGCTCTCATGATTTACTCTACATAATGATTGAACAAATATGGTGAGAAGATGCAATTCCACTGCACAACTTTTCCAATTTTAAAACATGTAGCAATCCTTTGTTCTGTTAGCACAATTGCCTGTTGATCTGTGTATAATTAATCTGTGTATAATCTGTGTGTATATCTGTGTATAAATTCTGAATCAACACAATACAGCGTTCTGGAATTCACATTCTTCTCAAGGTTTTTTCCATAGTCCAACTAGCTGAATACTTTTGCATTGTCAATGAAACACAAGTAAATATGGTTCTTGTAACCTCTTCTTTGAGTTACGATCTACCTGATGTCAGCAGTTATAGTCTTTGTTCCATGTCCTCTTCTGAATCAGAGCAAAACGTCTGGTAGTTCCCTGTCAATGTACTGTTGCAGCTGTTGTTGGATGATACTCAGAAAAAATTTTACTTGATGGAGGATAGTAAATTACCTAGGATAAGAAAAATGAAATATATGCATATGTATATATTGAAGAAGCACAAATTTGGAGGACTGCTAGTATGTGATTACAAGATGCAAATAAAAATTGATAATAAAAGCATCTATTAACTTAAAAACACATTGCTAAAAATAGTACATCATATAATTCTGTAACCAGGTAGGTCTGTGAAACTTAATTGAACTTATTTGATTTTCAACAATGATGCTAAAGTAAGTCACTGGAAAAAGTGAAAAAAAGAATACCTAAAATTAAATAAATATATGTAGACTCAATATTGTCAGTAAATATAAAATATTACTCAAATTGTATCTTAAGCTTTTATAAAGAACTAATGCTAGAAAATCAAGAAAATAATATAGAAATACATTTTATAATCTTCAGCTTTCAAAGCTCTATGTTACATAGCTAACACAAAGATATTGCAGTATTGTTGTTTACAGATGTATCAAAATAAAAGTAAGTAAGTAATAGTTTTGCTTATTTAAAATGTTTTAAACTGAGTAAATGAAAGAAACCTCACATTTTTTAAAAAAGATGCAAAATCCATTGGCATATGTAAGAAAATTTTAAGGAAGTATGAAGGGAGCTCCAAAAAAGTTTGAGCAAAATTTTGATTCTCTTTTAGTTCTATTTTTCTATGAACTTCTTGAAGCCCCCTCATATATTAAAAACATTTTGGACTAGGTTCTTCAGCTTCCCTGTGAGAAAAGTGCTTTCTTTTTTTTCTCTGAGAACACATTAAGAAGATTATGGTACTAATCCTTCAAAACTGACTGGGTTGTGGAAATCTGAAAATTATACAAACCAGTAAATTGAAACTAGTCCTGTAGAACATGAAAACCCATGGAGAGGAACCACAATTAAGACAGAAAGTAAAAGATTTAGAATAGCTTAAGCATTTCAACAAGAGCTATCAGGTTACAAAACTGGCAGACAATAGGAGTTAATGGAAATTAGTTCTTTAGACTTTTGACTTTCTTCACTCTTGTGTGACAAAAATATCTACTAGAATTAGTGATTTTTATAATATACAGTTTATTATAAATCTTTCAGATTAGTTTATCTAAAATGCCTCTGATACACACACATACACACACACCCCATAGGCAGCTCTAAGTATTATATATGTCATATGTGTGTGTGTGTATATATATATGTGTAATTTCCATTATGTAGCCTCTCCTATAAATGTGCTGAAAATTCTTGAGAGGAACAAGCATTATGAAAAAGTATTAATTGAAATCTGAAAATTCCATATATATGAGGAAGAGCTGCTTGAGTCAAATAGAACTGACTGCAATGATTCAAAAGGAATAAAGCCAATGGGAGTACAACCTTTTAGACTTCCATTTGCTGATGGGGCAGAACTCAAAATCAGAAGCAATAGCTATAAGCATCAATTAATAGCTGTAACTTAGAATGAACAAAGTATGGATCTAGGGAATTTGGAAGTTGTCAAAAATGAAATGAACACACAACTATTTATTTGATGTATAATATTGAATACCACAATGGTTTACAGAACACATATCTCAAAATAAATACAGACAGAATGTTCCTTAAGAGCAAGAATGAAGCATGTTATAAATTTCTGGAATGAGATATTTTTGTGTGTGCAGTAGTGAACAGAGAGGAGAAAACATTCCCCAAGATGGAGTGACCAAGGGGCTCCAACAATAGGGAGAAAAGCTTGATGGGGGCACAGCCCCGGCAATGATTCATTCTGTTATATTCTGTTGCTATGAAAAGGCCCCTACAACCTAATAGCAACAGTTCCACGAAGAGAAGGCTAAGAGTTTTCATGCAGTCATCTTTCTTTGTAAATAACCATAGCCTCAATTAAAGTTGAACCAGGATCACTCTCATCCAAGGGGATTAAAAGTCACATGACCGCACAAATGGAATCAAGTGTAGCCACAGGGGTGAGGAGAACACAGGAGAGGTCAGCACTCACCTCTGTTGTTCACAGTTGGTCAGGATGATTCAGAGGTGACCTGATGGCACCTAAGAACAACATCAGCAAGAACACGCTGACAATATTTTAAAGGAAGTATATAAAACTAAGCACAATAATAGAATCCATCACAAACCTCATTATTGTACTACTGAATTATAATCTATTTGACACGATTAGCATAAAAATATCTAGTACCATGGGTATAATTAGAACTGAAAATACTGCTTAATTTCCTTTTCAAGTAGGAAAAAATAGTCCATTTATGAGCTATCAACATGCTTTATATTTTTTGTCTTTAGTTTTTCTTGTTTTCTGTCTATTAGACAATGTCATGCTTTAGTTTGCTAGCAATTATAAGTGTTACAAATGTTAGCAGAGCTGAACAAATGAGGGAATATTAACTAATTTATGAGCTCTCATTTCAAAGAAAATAACTGAGAAAATAGGTAACTAAATGATATTCTTATTAACATAATTACAGTACCAAATATGAAGGCATCAGTCTTTTTAACCAAAGTCAATAGAAAAGACCTACATTTCTTCTTCATGAAAGGTGAAATTCTATTTAGAGGGATCAAATGTGGATAGAAAGATCCATTGTAAATATGTACATATTTGCATATATATACTTCTCATATATATACCTCTCAATACACACAAGCACACATATACAAATAAATATACTTCTCAATATATAATTCTACAATATCAGCATGATTTTTTTGGACAGTGGTAGAAAATTCACAATTGAGACTACATAAAATACCATTGTAAAGGTCAATGTTAAACAAACAAGCAAACAGAACAACTTGAAGTTATTGCTGCATTCCCAATAGGGGAAAAATACTTCCTTTAATCTACACATACTTTAAATGTAAACATTTAGTAGGAAAGTTTTTTCAATGGGGCCAGAGCATTGCACCCCATCAGACACAACTGAAAAAGACTTCCAACACTCAACAAACAGGCCTGGAATTTTTTATAGGCTTTTATATTTTGTCTGTTTTTTTTGTTTTGCTTTTTATTTATTTATTTATTTATTTTTAGGCATCACTGCCCTGGTGGTGGGAGTAGGAGGCTCAGCCTTTGCTCCTGTGAGCTGGAATTGAACCTCCATCCCAGTGGGTCCCAGTCCTGCGCACAACCACTACGCCACCGGGGCTCAGCCTTGCTTTTTATTATTTTGTTTTGCCTTTTTGGGGTCTTGTTTTGTTTGGCTTTGTCTTGTTTTTGTGGTAATTCTTGTCTCTGCAAATCTATCTTGATAGAATAGGCAGGATAAACAATAAAGAGGGGAAAACAATAGGACCTATTGTTCCAGGGAAACACAGGAGGGGTGGTGGGGAGAAGAAAGTGGAGCTAACAAACCCAGGAACAAGGGAACAACAACTGATCTAAAATTGATGGAGATAAGGGTATAGGATGCCTTGTGGAACTTGATCAAGGGTTATGTATTCAAGAGGAATAACTGAAACTCAACAATTAAACATGATAGTAGTTGTGGCAGTCATGTGCTTATGTTAATTTTATGATTGAAATGTAAGGGTGGAATCTAGCCTGTTAATCTGGAGATAGCCATTGAGCAGCCAATGAGGTCTCTATGTGGGCATGCCTTTCTCCTGAGATTTCTGGGAAATCTCGAGATATTTCCCACGTGAAGTTGAGAAGCTGTCTTTCCCAGTTGTTGGGAGTTAGTCTCAGAGATGATGAATCACAGGCAACACAGAATGGCGGCATCCAGGAGGCTGGACTAGCTGGTGGAGAGACCACATGGCTTTGCCCTGATGGAGCCGGACCTCTGAGGCTGGGTCAGCCACATGGAGGCCTCTGCCAGTGATGGAATGCTGTTGATGGACCCTGAGCCCTGGAATCAAGGAGCCACGGGGAGACACCTGTCCGTGCCGGGACTCTGCACCCACTGACCTGTGACTTTGTGAGTCAGAAGGAGGTTTATGGACTGGTTTCAGGCGTATGGGTTAATATTGGACTTGTGACTTTGAGCTGGACTAGGCTGGGATGTTTCTCAATGTCCTGTTCCTCTTGAATATAAACCTATTCCTTTTATCCATATGCATGTCTTTGAAATTTGTTCCTCTAGTTTACCCGAACTAACACCTTATGGTACATCAGGAGTGGGGTACTAGAGGAACAAATCACAAGATGGAAAGCAGAAGCTTGTTTGACTTTTTCCTCATAGTACTGTTACTTCTTTGGCTAGATATGTCCTTGGAGTTTACTGAGTTATTTTCTGGAAACAATATGGGAAGTTAAAGGTTTGATTATTTTGTTTGGATGCTGTCTTTGATTATATCTATATAAAATGAATACTGTTAATGTATATCTTGAGCTCAGGGGTGGGGACCGCCATTTGAGTGTCTCAGAGTCAGTTCTGTTTAAGGACAATGGTTAAGAAGGTCAGAATGCCTGACCAAAAGCAGGGATCTGCTTTGATGCCTTCAGAGACCTAATTCAATGTTTTTGTGTTAAACAGTAGTTTAGATAAGAATAAAGATAAGCTTAATAAGTATTCACCTTGACTGTTTTAAGAATTAAGTTTGATTTCTGACTATGCTGCTTATACTGATTTCTTATGCCTGTCATTGTAAATATAAGCATGCATAGGAATGATTATTGGGAAGTATGTAAAGGAGTTTGCAGATCTAACTACCTCAAGCCAAGCATTGACCTCTAGAGGGTTAGGACCTAGCAGCGTCAAAGACATCTCTAAAGTGATTAACCCCACCTTGAGCTTAAATGGGGTTAGGTCACACCTGGAAAGACTTCTCTGAAGAAAGTAGCCCCACCCAGTCTTTCGGAGTACTCAGGATACTTGTAGTCAGAGAGAAGGTCAGACTGACCGATAAAGATGGATAGAGTCTATTTCCTTGGAAAATCCTGACTAGTGATTATCTTCAGAAGTGAAGGAATCTGGAACCATGAAGATAACTCCTCTCTGGGTCTGAATGCTAAAGGAAACTTGTGGCAGGCTGAAATGCTTGTTAGGTGACCACACAGATTTACTGCTTGTCGGTGAAAGCAGGAGAAATGAGGCAATAAAGACATTAGCCACCTGTTGACATTAGCCACTGACACCCGGGGACTTGGTTCATAGGAAATAGAGGTGACGAGAGTGGGTTGACTGGTCTGAAGTTCATGACCTAGCATGAGAGAGCTAGGCATGTTGAGAATTTTTTGGGACCTTGGTCTAAAGGAAGGCTATCAATGGCTACCGTGGTGAGGCTAAGTGGAAAAGCCCACATTGAGTTGACCAGAACCTGACCAGAGGAAGAGAAGCAATTTAATTCTGTGACCTGGTGCATATCATTGCTGACTTTATGGATGGCCTGTCCTGATTTGACTTTGCTATTGGATGCACACTTCATGGGTTTCTAACTGGAATGAAGATTCTTCATGTTGAAAGATATGACTGTTTCCTCAGAGCACTGGGTTTGTATAAGTGGGCAATACAGAGATTAGATACCCAAAATGGGAGCATAAAGGCATGAGGTGGTTGGTTTGCAAATTCTTATAGGTCATGGAATATATAGTTTTATCCTGTTAGGTATAGATATGATTTTATTGTTTATTGTTTGAGCGTTACATATAGTTACAGAGTTATGTGAAAGTATAAAATTAACAAGGGGTGGTCTGTGGCGTCATGTGCTTATGTTAATTTTATGATTGAAATGTAGGGGTGGAATCTAGCCTGTTAATCTGGAGATAGCCATTGAGCAGCCAATGAGGCCTCTATGTGGGGATGGTTTTCCCCTGAGACTTCCGGGAAATCTCGTGATATTTCCCTCATGAAGTTGAGAAGCTGTCTTCCCCAGTTGTTTGGAGTTAGTCTCAGAGATGATTAATCACAGGCAACACAGAATGGCGGCGTGCAGGAGGCTGGAGTAGATGGCGGAGAGACCACACAGCTTTGTCCTGATGGAGCCGGACCTCTGAGGCTGGGTCAGCCACATGGAGGCCTCTGCCAGTGATGAGTTGCTTTTGCCACCATGGGATGTTATTGATGGACACTGAGCACTGGAAGCGAGGAGCCATGGGGAGACCTCTGTCAGTGCCGGGACTCTGCACCCACTGACCTGTGACTTTGTGAGTCAGAAGGAGACTTTATGGACTGATTTTGGACATATGGGTTAATATCGGACTTGTGACTTTGAGCTGGACTGGGCTGGGATGTTTCCTCAATGTCCTGTTCCTCTTGAATATAAACCCATTCCTTATATCCATATGTGTGTATTTGAAATTTGTTCCTCTAGTCTACCTGGACTAACACAGTAGCATATGAGGAAAGCAAAAGGAAATAGAGGAAAGAAGTAGGAGAACATACATATGTAAATATATTTATACACAACGATAGGGAAAAAGATCTATGTGCCTAGATTTATATGTTAAGTATTGAGGCAGCAGATTCACATTGGACCTCGACTCAAGTACTCCCTCAACACATGAATACTTGTTCTGGTACCCCCAAATTCTGAGATGCTCACCTTCCAGACATGATCACTGAAGGCAAAATGGGTGCGTAAGCAAATGTGGTGAAGAAACCGATGGTGTCTGTCTATCAAAAGATATAGTGCCTTGGATCTTAAAAGTTTGGAAAAAAACGTTTGAAGATAATTTGGTAGTCATCTAGCTGAGAAGCAGCAAAGCCCCTGAGGAAGGAGCAAACCTGTTTGTATGATCTTGTGGTGTCAAGGGTGTCAGGTATCAGGCAGCAAATACCCAGAAGAAATCATATCAATATGAATGAAGGGGAGTGCAGAGTGGAGACCCAAAGCCCATTTGTAGGCACTTGGACATCCCCCTACAGAAAGGTCACACGGAAGAGACCAGCCAGTCAGGGTGTAGTAGAGCAGCAATTCAATATACAATTTTGCTTAAGTTCTTTAATGCTTTCTCCTCATCCCCACCCCATTATCGTGACCTCAATTGTACCTTAAAATGCAACTAGACCAGAGCATGTACACTGCTACAAACAAGAGTCCCCAAGACAGGAAATGCAGGACAGATAGACTCTTCAGGAGCAGTAGTGAGTATAGAGATACCAGGAGGGGAACGGGAAGGTGGGGGGAGAAATGGGGAGTTGATCGCAGTGATCTACATATAACCACCGATAGCTCTTCTGAAAAAAGATGAGGCTATTTACCTCAGTAAAGGTTTGCAATCTCTGAAGCATTATTGTGCACTTACTCTCTCTCTCCTCAGCTTGCTGTTAGTTGAAATTGATTAAACAACAAGGAGTTATAGTTTGTATTGGTATATCCACTGTCGGCAATTTTTACCATTGCTGTGTGTTGGTGGGAGTGAGGTACAGATGATCACCAGGTTTAAAGATGAAGAATGTAAGCCTCCAGCAAACAGAAGATAAGAAGATGTTGGAAGTAGATTTCTATCATTGAGACAGAATTAGTCTCAGTTCACACATATTCTAGCGTATATAGAGGTAGGATATATATCTATATTTTTATTTAAGGATAAAATTAAATTTTTTTAACAAAGAAAACTTTGTATATTAGAAAATTACTCTTGGCATTTAGACCTGAAATCAGATAGTGGCATAGAATCATTAAACAAAGTAAAGGACTAGTTGAAATGAAAAAAAAATCACTTTAATTCTACAGTTCACTAATGTTTTTTTTAGCAACTGTATGTTCTCTACAGTTGAAAAAAGCCAGTGATCACTGGCACATAGTGGGGCTTGGTATATATTTGTTTATTAGAAACTATATTCTAACTCAGAATTTACTAGTTAGAAAAAGGGAATGGATAATTCTAAGAAAGATCATTCCTTGGGATTATCCAACAATGGATACAAAAGCATATTGTCAGTGAACTTCCAGAAATTAAGTTTGTGTTCAGAAGAGTTCTTGGAACAAAGTATATTATTGCTGATGTCAAATGGAGCTTGTCTTAAATCAGAGAATACTATACAGAAATCGACTTGTGTCTAATGGATTATGCAAAGGTATTTAACTTTATGAACCATAATATATTGTGGATAACCTTGAGAAGAACGGGAATTTCAAAATATTTCACTGGGCTCATTTGAAAATTGTACATGAATCAAGAGGCATTTGTGTGACAGAACAAGGGAATACTGCATGGGTATAAATCCAGAAAGATGTCTTATCACAGTTGCAACCTTTCACCATATTTGCTCAATCTGTATGGTAAGCAAATCATCAGAGGAGCTAGATTATATTAAGAACAACAAGTGATACAAATCAGTGGCATGGAGGGTGTGACAGGCCTGATAGGAATTGATCAAGTACAATATAACCAAGAGAAATTACTGAAACCCAAATACAGGCTGAGCATGATAGTGGAAAAAGAGGAAAGTTAAAAAAAATAGAGGAAAAAACTAAAGAAGGGAGGTAAAGGAAATTTATAGAAGTATAAACACAGACATGTGTATAGGTAAATATAATTGTATATGATGATGGGGAAATAGATCTATGTGCATATATTTATAGATTTGGTAATAAGGCAGCAGATGGACATTGGGTCTCCACTCCAGTACTTCCTCGATGCAAGGACACTTTGTTCTATTAAATAGGCATTCCTTGATGCTCACCTTCCTAACACGATTGATGTAGACAAATGTGTGCATAAGCAAAAGTGAAGAAATCTGATGGAGCCTGGACATCAAAAGTTATAGTGTATAGGGTCTTAAAGGCTTGAAGGTAGAGAAGTAGTCATCTAGCTCAGAAGCAACAAAGCACACATGGAAGAAGCACACCAGCCAGTGTGACTACCAGGTGTTGAAGAGATCAGGTATCAGGCATCAAAATCATATCATTGTGTGCCCACCCACCTGATATGATCATTGGAGACAAATGTGTGCATAAGCAAATGTGGTAAATAAAGCTGGTGGTGCCCAGCTAACAAAACATATGGTGTCTGGAATATTAGAGGCTTGAAGGTAAATGAGTGGCCATCTAGCTCAGAAGCAACAAAGCCCACATGGAAGAAGAACTGTGTGACTATGTTTCAAAGGACTCAGTTATCAGGCACCAAAGAATCAAAATTATATCATTGTAAATGTGGGTAAGTGCAGATTGGGGACCCAACGCTCATCTGTGGGTGACAGGACATTCCCCTACAGAAGGGTTGCCAGGGCGAGATGAGCCAGTCAGGGAGCAGTGTAGCAATGATGAAACATATAACTTTCCTCTCATCTTGAATGCTTCTTCACTGACCCTATCATGATCCCAATTCTACCTAACAAGTCTAGCCTGACCAGAGGATGCATACTGGTACAGATAGGAGCCAGACACATAGGGAATCCAAGACTGATGATCCCTTAAGCACCAGTGGTGATACCAGAGGGTGGAAGGAAGGTGAGGTAGAAAGGGGGAACCATTATAAGAATCTACATATGACCTCTTCCTTAGGGGGTAGAGGGCAGATAAGTACATGAGGGCAGACAGTATAAGATATGACAAAATATTAATTTATAAATTATCAAATGTTTATGGAGCAGGGGTGTGCATAGAGGGAGGGAAAAAATGAGGAGTTGATACCAAGGGCTTAAGTGGAGGGTGAGTGTTTTCAGAATGATGAGAGCAACAGCCCCTAGTAAAATGATTTTTTTTTTAAAAAGGAAAGAAAAGTGTGGCATCTAGTCTTGGTGAAAGTTTATTCACAGGTTTGCAGATGACAAAACTTTGCTTTCTGAAAGTGAGAAGGACTTGAAATACTTGTTGATGAATATCAAAGATTGTAGGCCTCTTTATGGATTATAACTCTATGGAAGAAGACCCACATCCTCACAATTGGAGCAATATGTAGGACGATGAATGTAGAAAAGATTTGAAGTTGTCAAGGATTTTGTCTTACAGACCTCCAAAATCAGTGCTCATGGAAACAGCGGGCAAGAGATAGAAGTTATCTTGCATTAGGTAAATCTCCTGCACAATGGCTTTTCAGAGGAGTGAAGACCATGGATGCTACGTTATGAGCTAAGGTGCACCTGACCCACGCCATAGTATTCGTCATTGTGTCATATGCATCCAGAGATGGGCCCTGAATAAGGAATGCCATTAAATAACAGATCCATTTGAATTGTGGCACTGGAGAAGAATATTGAAAGTACCTTGGGTGGACTGCCAAAAGGAGAAGCCAATCTAATTGGAAGGGAGATAAGAGTGCTCCTGTAGAGACAAACGTGGCAATACTTAGTCTTACTTATTTGGACCTATTTTCAGGATAGACAATCCCTGGAGAAGGGAAGTGTGTTTGGTAAAGTGGAGGGGTGACACAAAACAGGAAGACACTTGATGAGGTGGGTTGACACACTGGCTGCATCAATGGACCCAGGCAGAGGAACCATTGTGCGGATGGCAAAGAACTCTGCCTTGTGCTTCATTCTGTTGTATATAGGGCTATGTTTCCTCCAAGGCAACCTGATGGCGTCTAATAATAATTCTTATTTCATTTAACAATGAGCAAAATTTAGCATCACAATGGCTTTTGTGAGTTTGTCAATTATTTTTTCTCAATAGCAAATCATAATCTATTTCAATGGGGGAAATTGAACATTTTGGGGAACAACTTCTGACTCTTGCAGGTCTTCCAGTGAAAAGATTCTTAAGTCTTGGTGATTGCTTCATTTCATTTCAATCTAATACATTTGCTATATTGTTTTCTGATTCAAGGCATGATTTAGATTTAGTAGACAATATCCTAAGAACATTAATAACTAACAATCATATGAGTGGTGACAGCATATCAAGAATCACAAATATGACAAAAGCAGAATCATTAAAGAAAGGTAAGAAAAAATACTGAAATGGAACATAATTAAAGGTAATGGAAGGAATCTAGAAGGTTTATTTTTTGCTTTGCTCTTTTAATTGGTGCCCATTAGAAAATGAATATCCTAAAATTATTTGCTCCATTCACATTATCAAAGTTGATTCTAAATAGAGAAACCAGAGTGCTATTGGATAGGAAGTAGCTAGAGCAGCAGTTCTCAACCTGCTCAAAGGGTGAATTGCAAACCTTTGGTAGTCAAATGACCCTTTCACAAGGATTTGCTGATTCATAACAGTAGCAAAATTATAGTTGTGAAGTAGAAATGAAAATAATTTTATGGTTGGGGAGTCAACATAACATGAGGAACTATATTGAAGTGTTGAGGCATTGAGAAGTTTGAAAACCACTGAGATAAAAATAATGGGAGAAGTGGTGAAGTAAAATATATGAACAGAATATTTCACAAGACAGTTAAATAAGACAGAGAATTATAATGAAATCTGCAAAGACTCAGAGTTAGAAAGTCAAAAGGGAGGAACATGCTAATATCTTAAGATGGACAAGATAAAGAAAAATGTAAATTTTGAGTTGAAACATTGAAGATATTAAATTACATATTAAATATTGGAGACATCAATATAAAATATAAGAAACATAAAGGCATATTTTACTTTTAAAAATGATTGATAGTCAATCATTTCAAGAGGTAGAATACAATTCACAGTTTACTGAAGAAAAGATTCTTAGGAGCATTGGAAGAATGAGAAGGCAAGGTTCTAGGGATTGAAAATAGCAACTGAAATAAAAAAAAACAAAACACCGCAGCACTGGAAACACTATGTAATCTATTCCAAGACATTTGCAAGGCAACTTGTTGACCATACTACTATAAGAGATACAAATTTGTACCCATTCTAAGGAAAAGACTTTGCAATATAATATAGTGAGTTTCTCGCAAAAGCCAACATGTTTGGTAAACTAGAGGGTCAGGAAGAAAGAAGAAAATCTTCAATGAGATTGACTGATATAGTGACTGCAACAATATGGTTCAGACATAACAATTGTGAAGATGTCAGATTACCCAAATGTTTCCTTCGATTATGTATAGCATCACTATGAGATGAATCCAGCTGTATTGTATCAACAGCAATAATAGTTTTATGGATGTAATATATTACATTAAAATTATAATTTATTTACATATTTTACACAGCCCACTATATCCATTGACATACAATTCTGTTGTTCAATCCCACTGGATGGGGTTCTACAATCATCAATGATATGAACTCACCTTCCCCTCCTCTTAACTCACCCATGTAACCTGAGGGAACCACCACTCCTATCACTGTCTCTGAGGGGTCATCCATCTTTACATTCATGTACATCCATCTTTACATGCATGAGCAATCCTAAGCATAAAATGAATATACACACAGCAAACATGATCAATTAATTAAAACATAACAATTACTAGTAAGGGAAGGGAATATTAAATAACTAGAGAATTGTTATATTTTCTATCATTGTCCTAATGTACCCTGTATTTATCATCTTTTCTGTGTGACCCATCTGAGAAGGACTGTTCAATCATCTTGTAGATGGATCTTGGGTCTCGATTTGGTTGGGCGTTGCTGAACTTCTGATACCTCTTCCCATTGATACCTGATGATAACACAAGGTGGTGTGGTTCTTCCAGGTGGACTTTATCGCTTCCCTGCTAAATGGTTGCTTGTTTAATTACAAGCTTTAGAGACTCCAGATGCTATATCTTTTGATCACCAGACACCACTAGCTTTTCTCACCATATTTGCTTATGCACTCATTTTGTTTTCAGCAATCATGTCAAGAAAGTGAGTACCGTACCGTGACATATTAGTAGAATAAAGTGTTCATGGACTGGGGAAAGATTTAAGTGGAGATCAATATATATGTCCCCTTCGCTCTCCACTTTCATGTTTACTCCTCATTCACCTTTCAGTAATTCCTCTCAGAGACAATTCAGTTATTCCAACAGGACAGGAAAATCTACACATACTTTTCCATCAGTTTTAGAACATTTACTATTCATGTGTATCCTTCATTATTGGCTCTCTGCTCCTCTCCCCTCTCCTCTCCTACCATGGCCCCAAGTAACCAGTTGGTCCAGGTGCTGACTCTGGAGTGTTTTCTATCTTAAGTATCTTGAGTATATATATATATATATATATATATATATACACACACACATATATACATACATACACACATATACATACACATATTTTCACTAGTCTACCTTGCAAGAATCATAACAAAGAGCAGATGAGTACCTCCATGTTACAGAGAGAGAAGGACATGTCAAAAAGAGTCACTCCACTCACCTTTTCTTTCCAGGTTGCCTATTACAGATCCACTTTCCTAACAACACAAACAATCTTTTAGTTTTCATCCCTCGTGTCCAAGAGGCAAGCATCTTATAAGACTACTTTGCAATGTCTATGGTCAGGAATCAATTGGTCTAGTCCCCGCCCCCCCTATCTACTGCAGTCGCACCATTAATCTTCAGTGTGGGACCCTTTGTGAGTTATCCCCAGCTAGTTTGAATGGGGTGCCAAGTTATGCCCCCCAACTCACAATTCTATGTTTAGGATTCTTTGGGGCTTCATGGTTTCTTGCACATCACTGGTCTGTTGTGCTCCCATCTTCTTTTGACTCTTGGTGGGCGGGTCAGATCGGCTGCTCTCCCTGAATTATATATTCAAGGCTATTCCCTGGAAAGCTGTCATTTAGGTCGTGGGCAGTATGTGTTTAGCTTAGGCTGGTCCTGACGTCATCTCGGAGAATGAGTTGTTCTGAGCAGGAACATCTCTTTTGTAGACTGGCGCACTAGAATGAGGTCAAGAGAGCAAATTATATTTTGAACAATTTGTCCTTTACTTTCTACTAATGTTTTTATTGTTGTTGTTCAAACACAAAATCCCCTTACATATATGGTGAACTTCAGCAGTAATAGGACATTTAACATTGGGCACTGGTCTAGGAGGAAGTTTTGCATGTATGTGCAAGAGTGTGAGAAATTGTATGCTTAGTGTGTATGTGTTTGTAGGCAGCTGTTGATCCTCTACAGTGACTGGAGACCTATGCAGTTGAAAGCTTGCCGAATGTTACTGAAAATAATTATCTTTATAGGAGCTATTTAATTTATTTGGTGAAAATAATGTTTGATTTTGTAACTGAAAAAATGATAGAGGAAGCTGATGCTCCCATTATCCAATCTGTAGACAGTTATTATACACCTTGTTCTCAATCCTCAGACCAAAACCTCTCTCTCTCTCTCTTTCTCTCTCTTTCTTTCTATCTATCATCTATCTATCTATCTGGCTTATCTGCCCAATTTCCTAATGTGATTCATTCAATCCTTTTAGCTCATAAATGTGTGGTTGCTTTTAGTGGAGGTTCTGTGAAGAGGCGGGCACTCTATTTATGGTCTTTCAAACTTTCCTGTTATGTAGCAATCAGGTACCCACACTTTCCCTTAACCTTCATTCACACCTCTGAGTCTTGGATTTCTTATAAAATATTAAGTGCTATTTAGTATTTCAATTGTTTTTCTCTCTGTACATATGTTATATTGAACAACCTTCAGTTTTAAAGTTAATAAATGCTGGAGATGTTTGCTACAGGATTTAATTGAAAGACAAATGGAGAAAAAAATAAACAACTTAGCCCTGTTTATATTTGCTCAATTGATTTCACTTTTTTTGAAATTTTCTGTCATATGCAAAAGTCTGTGGCATAGCTTAAATCAATTTTTTAAATATGAAAGGGTAAAATTATGGGAGGAACTTATAATACCACATGCCATTTAATATATTAAAACACAGCTATATGACAGAAACTAAGATTAGGTGCTGCAGCGATTAGTTTTGAAGATATGGAAAAAGAAAGAGACAAAGCTCACAGTACTTGCCCAAGGCTTTCCTTTTAATAAGAAAGCCAGATGGAGCTAGAGATAAAGACTATTATCTCTGAAAATCATTTCTCTCTCATGCTACAATGTACAATCACTTCTTTTGACAAGAAAGATCTGAATCACAAATGGTTTTATTCTGTCAGCAAAAATACGTTTCCTATGTACATTTTCTTTTCTGTCTGGGGTGCTGTGAAAAAGAAGAAGCAAAAGAGAAAATTATTGGAACATACAGGAAAATATTTCTGTATCAGAATACTGAAAGAAGAGATAGGTTATTCTTTGAACTGAAATGTCCATAGCTAGCACATGCAAAGAATTTTAAGAATGTTTTGACAAGTACTCCTGAGTCTCAAAAGAAAATGGCAGGCCTCAGGGATGAATTTGGGTTACATATTGGATTTCAAAATAAGTTAGAGAAATTTTAATCAAAGCTTTTGCTAAATATGATAGTTCAAGAAAGTAGATAGCACCAAAGAATTGTATTGAACATTTCCAAAAGTTTACTAACTGGCTTTACCCTTTACCTGTTTATTTCCAAAATGTTTACTCTATGAAAAGTACCTAAATTTAATAATTTCTATGCTTTCACATTTCAGTATTTTTTCATTATTAAAAATCACACATAAAACTTTAGAAACACCTTCAATTTAAGGTCAGGTACCCAGAGTCCAGTGTATAAATCCCAGATAATTAGTGGTTGTGGTAATTACATAATTTCCTGTCAATTTGGGTGAGGGAGTAGAGTCTAGTCTGTTAATGAGGTCACTGTTTGATGACCTTAGTTCAAGACACAAGAGAAAAAATAGCTCGCTGGAGGCCAGGCCCAGTCTTTCTGTCCTCCCTTTCTTGTTGATGCAGTCGGAGAGCTGGAGGAGTCATGTGAAGACCTATGCCAGCACTGATATGCTTTCAGTGCCACTGTACTTTCAACCCCCTAGCCTGTGAGTTTCCTGCACGTGCCATTATGTGCTGTGTGAGTCTGAATGGTAATTTAGGAACTACTGTTGGGCATATAGGCTAATATCAGACTTATGGACTTAATCTGGACTGGATTGGGATGTTATCTCAATATACACACGTTTGGATATAAAGTTATCTCCTCTATATATACATGTATCTATGAATTTGTTTCTCTATTCAACCTATACTAACACATTAAGATACCTCGGGAGTGGGGTCCTAGAGAAATAAATCATGAAGATGGAGAATGGATGCCTGTTTGATGTCTGCCTCTTGGTAGTTTTTCTTGTTTGGCTAGCCAGAGGTTAGCTATGTACATGCCATTTACTGGGTTGTTTTATGAAAAGAATATGGGAAGATGAAGTTCAGGGGGCAAAATTTCCCCTGAGTTTCTCAAAGACTCTGCTTCTTAGTGAAAATGGCTGACAGAATGTCAAAATGGCTGATAGAAGTTCCTGACTTAAAGGAAAACAGCCAGAGGCCTAAAGCCCTAGGGGATAAGTTTATATGAGGATATAATTTTATTGCCTTAAAATTGAGGTCAACACCTGGCTCTACTGGGTCTGTACTGTTTTCTTCAGCCTATTGTTAGTGATAAAATGATTGAAACAAATCATGATTGGGAAGCAAAAGTAGAGCTTGTAAGCCTATTGGCTCCGGACATTAAATTGGAATTTAAATGAGTTAGGAACAGCCTGCAAATAAGACTCTGAAAGGATAACCCCCAACCAGTATCTTGAGATTTCTAGACATTTGAAGGTAAGAGATTTGCCTAGGTGGCTCTTGACAGATTGGGGGCGAGGTGTGGGGGGAGGAATGCTTTGACTTATTGAATTTTGAACTTTCCTTTTTTCCAGAAACTGGGAGCAGGTTTCGATCATCAAAGAACAAGAATCACATCATGAATGAAATGGAGATTGGGGTGGGGACCTAAGACCCACTGGTGGGTAATTGATCACCCCTTTACAGGGGAGCCACGGGGAGGAGACAGACCAGTAAAGGGGCAGCCAGGCAGTGATGATGAATATAAGTTTCTTCTAGTTCCTGAAGCCTTCCTCTCCCCGCCCCACCCCAACCATCATGGTCCCAACTCTCCAGATGGCTGGAGAAGGTACACTAGTAGAAAGGGGAGCTGGAGATATGGGGAAACGAAGATGAGTGAACCCCTTCAGGCCAGTGGTTAGATTGGAGCTGTTGGATGGGTGGAAAGAAGGTGGGGTAGAGAGATGGAACCAACTGCAAGGATATACACATAAGCTCCTATTTGAAGGACAGGCATCAGAGGAATGGGTTGGGGGAGAGGTTGGGCAGTGTAAGATATGACAGAACAATAATAATTTATAAAGTATTGAGGATTGATGGGGAAGGGAGAGCAAGGGAAGAGGGGAAAGAATGGAAAAGCTGATACCAAGGGCTCAAGGGAAAAGGCGGATGATTGGAGAATGATAGCAGCAGCGGACATGTGAAGGTGCTTGGCACAGTATGTTTATTTATGCATTGTGAAAAACGATGTACGAGTCTCTAATAAAATGATTAAAAATTTTTTTTTAAATGAAGCCAATAGGAAGATCTCCTTTCTAGGACTCCACATTAAAGGGAGTCTGTGGGTAGCCTGAAATTCTTGCTAGGTGACCACCTAAATCCACTTGTCTAGTGGATGTGGGAGAAATGTAACAATTAAGAGATTAATTGAGTGGTCACTGGCTCCAATGGACCGGATACACATGGACAGGAGTGGGTTAAATCATCTGAAGTTTATGTCCTAGCCCCAATGTGCTAGAGTTGTTGAGGATTTCTGATAGTGTACATGATCTAAAGGCAAGGCAGACAATGTGCACGTTGGTGAGGTTAAGTAAGGCACCTGATATTGAGTTGAACAGAACCTGAATAGATAAAGAGAAGATGGTTGAATCAGGGAACTGGTGCATATTACTGCTGACTTTATGGACAGTCTTTCTTGATTTGAGTTTGCTTGTAGATGCAGACTCAAAGCTTCCAACTGGAATGAAGATTCTTCATGTTAAAGAACATGTTTGTTTCCTCCGAGCACTGGGTTGATATAAATGAGAAGTATAGAAATTAGATACCTAAAATGAGAGGATAAAGGCATAACGTGGCTGGTTTATAAGCTTTTACAGGTAGAGGAAAGTATTCATAGGATTTTTGTATTAAAATGTACGTGTTTATTTAGTTGCCATTGTTAGGCATAGAATATTATTTTGTTGTTCACTTATAGAATATTATGTTTAATTGAGGCTTTGGCACATATTGAATTGCATGCATTTTAACTTTATATTATTAGGTACAGATATTATCTTATTATTATTTTAAAAATAATATATGTCTAAAGAGTTGTGTAAGAGTGTCAAGTTGAGAAGGAGTGGTCTGTGGAAGTTACATAATTTCCTGTCAACTTGTGGAGGGGTGGAGTCCAGTCTGTCAATCAGGTTGCTGCTTGATGACCTCATCTGGAGTTCCAATGGAGGTCAAACCCAGTCTCTCTGCCTTCCCTAACCTGTTGCTGAGACACTCAAAGAGCTGTAAGAGACAAATGGAGACCCATATAAGCACTGAAATGCTTCCACAGTCACTGTATCCATAGAACCATCTACCTACTGTGATCTTTCTGCATTTGGCATCATTGTATGTGCTGCATGAGTCTAAAGAGGAACATAGGGAATCGTATAAGACATATGGGTAATGTTAGACTTATGGACTTGATCTTTATTTTTACTCTCAATATACAATTGCTCTTGGATATAAAACTCTCTCACACATTTATGAGTGTCTCTGGGTATTTTTCTCTAGTCTACCCGGATTAACATAGAAGTATATGATAACCCCAATGGGAGGAAATAAACAATAGAAGGGACATATTAGGATTAGTGATACATTTTGAGTTCTCAATTAAAAAAAGTAAATGTCTTCCTATGCAGGACTACTCACTCAAATGGTTGGCCTGAGGAAATTAAAAGGTCAGGCATGTGATCTGTTTCTTAGATTAAGTAAAAACTATGGACATGTTTCTTTGCTGCTTGTGGAGTTTGATCATGCATCTGGTTCCCCAAACTCCAACTTGCCATATTATCTAACTGGGAATCTTCTGTGTCCTCTCATCTGACCTACTGACCTTGAATTCACTGACGACTTCTGTAGCCACTAAAATCCACTGATCTTCATGCCTATTTTTCATTCATCAGTCCCCACAGTTCCATGAATCAGAGAACATTTCCAGGCTAACACTTGATCCGTGAACTTGAAGCCTCCCTAGTCTTGTCCTTGATAGCATCTACAACTGTGTGAGTCATTTCCTTGATATAAATCCATTCTATATATACATACAGAAGTGTTACTTGTTTTGCTTTTTTAGGGAACCAATCTAGGATGTTTTCTATGTAGAGACAATATTTGTGGAAGAAAAAAGAAATATACATAGCAAAGAAAATTTGGCACCCATAGGTTAGAGAAAATCTGGTTAAATCAGAGCTATTCTAACAATAGAAAGGCAGACATTGGGATTCTGTACAGTTTTTAGAATTGACTTCTGTGAAAAATAAATTTAGGGATTCTTGATAGTACATATACAAACACACATAAGCACACACACACTCATTCACACACATAAATTATGTTCTATCAGAGCTTTCAATACTTATAATTCTTATGTTAGTTTTATGCACCCTTTCATAATTCATAGCTCACTCATCACATTATCATCCCAGCACACTGAAGAATCAACATGAGGGAAAAGGTGCAGTTCTGGTTTAAGAAACATGGAAATGCCAGTAAAAGAAAGAAACAAAAAACACTCTTGTTCAAAGATAAACAAGTGAGTATTGGACTTACGAGTTTTCTCTGGAAACTCGTAGATAGCTAGAATTACTTTCCCTTAAAATTGAGTCTGTTTGCTCCAGGGCCAACTATTCTTCTTGATAGTTTTTTCACAAATCAGCTCTCCAGGAGGAGGGATCATAAATCAAAGAAAACCCTAACACCTCTTCCTGTTCTGTTCACTTCTGCTGGATCTTGCATTTTATAAATCTTACCTTATCCTCAGTGACAATGAATTCATATTAAAATGATCTCTCTTTCATATGAGTAATTCTGATTCTCTAGTTTAGATTAAATATCTCTAG
Source organism: Nesogale talazaci (assembly GCA_004026705.1). NCBI lineage: Eukaryota > Metazoa > Chordata > Mammalia > Afrosoricida > Tenrecidae > Nesogale > Nesogale talazaci. The sequence continues at coordinate 4,458 of PVJH01011717.1, read as the reverse complement.
GTTTTTAAAATATATTTCATAAAAGTACGAATTTATATCCTACTGATATTTGAAAAGCAGTCTTGGTTGCTCAGTAGGTAAGCATTTGACCGATAATCAGAGGTTGGTGGTTTGAACTGACAGTGATTCCACAGAAAGAGAAATCTGGTGATCCTCTCCCATGAAGGTGGCAGCCTAAGAAATCCCATGAAGCAGCTGTACTCTGTGTCATGGGGTAATGATGAGCTGAAATCAACCCAATGACACCTAATAGCAAAGTGGTATTTTCAGTAGTCTCATGTGCATGTCAGATTTGGAGATTGAATAAGGAGAACTGAAGTATCTCAAAATAAAATTCCTTGTGAAGTTAAAACTAGCATAAAACCAGAACCTGACATCTTCACTTTCAATGTTAGATATTACAAAGGTTACTTTTATTTATGTGTTCAGAACAATTTGCAAATATTAACTATGTTGTGCTTTCTTTTATCACAGCATGAGTGGGAAAGTCAATTTATTACCACTTGATTCTATTTTCCTATATTTCAGCTCAGAAATACTCTGCTTCTAAATCACATTATTTTTAAAATATGCATCTGTGGCTTAAGATTGTAGAAGCAACATTACAGAATTGCACATAATAAGAGGAGCCTTTAAAAAGTACTTGAAAAAAAAGAACTGAAATAGAACAGAATTTTCCCACAAACTCTTTGAAGCCCCCTCATATAAAGAGATTAGACATTCATAGGTGTCAAATTAGACAAATATACATAATAGATATTCAAGTAGAATAAACCCAAAGAAATCTAAACCTGAGCACAGAATAATCAAACATCAAATGCCAAAGAATTTCTCACAGTTAAAGAGTTTGCTATGAAAGCAACAGCGATCATCACAGATCAAATTATCAGGCCATGCCTCAGAAACAAAAGCACAAAGACAGTTTTCCTTCCTCAGTGCAGGACAGGCCTTTCCCTTCCTCTCGTCTTTCAGAACCCCTGTTGGCCTCTTCTAGACAGCCTGCTGGTTCTATTACTCAACCATTTCTAGACATCTCCTGTCTTCAGTGTTGAATTCTTGATTTTTTTCAACAGATCTCTGAGGATATTCTTTGCCTCCACTTTCTCTTTGCATCCTCTCTCTTTTTCTTTCATCTGCTTCTTTTGGCCTCAACATATTTTGCCGGACCTCAGTATATGGGTATATAAACTTCTGGTCAGTTTCTAATGATAGCTATCATCCAATGTATGGCCACAACTGACCACACCCCTATCAATAGACAACATGTACTTCATTTGCATAATCTGTCATCACATTCCTGCAGGGTGTCTACTCACCACAAGGAAGGTTTAAATTCAGAATCAGAAACACATATGGAAAATATGAGTCAACATGAGCAGTATTAAGAGAACCACTGGGGTTGAAAATTGGGACAAAGATAAGTGCTTAGAACTTAGAGAGAAATCATGCTGTTTTTCCAAAGAACCAGTGCCAAAAGTCATATGAAAGAACTCAATTCCAAATAAAAATAGAACCAAAGGCCAAGTCAAGCACTGAATGAAATATATGATGAAAGTGAATGCTGATAGAGGAGAGGAGGGGTTGATTTTGAAGTACTAGCATTTACTGAATATGCACTACATGTCTGGTTCAGTGTTTGTTGTCTGACAAGACTTCTCTCAAGCCATTTCATCACATCACTAAAATGAAGTACTATAACACTCATTTTACATGAGAAAACTGACCACAAAGAGTGCTGAACTTTATTCAACGTGGAGAGTAAGTAAGGGGTTGTGTAGCAGTGGTGGTCAATGTGGTAGATAAGACCAAGAAACAAAACTAAGGACACCTTTGAATAAACAGGGCTCAAGCTGATATCTTGTTAATTTAGTATGAGAGGTTTGGCTACATATTTCAAGTGAACTTTGCTGTGGCCATATTAAGCATTTTTATTGTGACTTGGTTGAAAGCTTATGAAGCAAATCAATTTTTCATTCAACAATCCCTTCACGTTTGTCATTGAATACAGACCTCCAAGGAAAGATCATCCTCAATATTTGCTTCCTATGTTTTCTCTTTCGACTCCATTTGATTTTAAACTGTTCATTATTCTGTACATATATTATTCATGTTACTATTTCCCATTTAAATATTTTTGTTTTTTGACTAAAATTTGAGTCATAAAGTTGAGTTCATTTCTGGACCAGAAGTCACTAAGCCTCCCTCTTATCCTCTGTGTAGACTGGAAAAGCTGATTCACATCTTCTATTAAGGTCAGAACTTAATTCAACCTTAACCCTTTCCGTTAGCATAACAGGCAACTTCTTCTAAAATGAAATAAGCCTCACAGGCATTGAGTCTTAAGGAATCTATAATTACTATACATCACATGAACAACTGTGGCTGGAAGCACCAAATTAGTTGACTGGGTTTCAAAGTCTCTATTTGCTACATCCTATGTAGAGGGAGAACGTTGTTTTGGTGAATTATTACCATATGACCAGTGACTTACTTTTCACTACAGCAGGTTTCTGAGTCCCCAGACCCATGCTTTTGGTCCTCTGTTCTGTTATCTCATTCCTTCAAGGTTGGATTATGTCAGAGAAGTTTTAATAATTTTCCCCCTTCATTTGCTCCACAATATTTGTGGATATATTTGCAGTGAATTTAAAGAATGCACATGTATAAATGTTTTCTGTAGGACACATGTGAATGTCTATGCATGCTCTCCCTCTAGTTCCCAATATAGATTATATAAGGAAGAATGCAGTAGCAGGAACAGAGGAAAGCTTCCTAACAACCTGAAACATGGAGTTGTCACAGTCTTGCTTGCTGACATTGAGGAGGATTTGAAACTCTTAATGATGTGTAGCAAGGATTTCCGTCTTTGGTATGGATTACAATTTGATGTAAAAAAAGTTCCTCACAACTGTAACCCTGGATAGCATCATGATAAATGGAGGAAAGATAGAAGGATCTTGTCTTGCTTGGATCCCCAATCAGGGTTCATCAAAGTAGCAGTCAAAAAATGAAAAGATCTATCACATTATACAAGCTCTTTTTTAAAGTGTTGGGAAGCAGGGCTGTTACTTTGAGGACCAAAGTACATCTGACCCAAAATGCATAATAATCACTTGCTGAGGAGGGGGATCTAGTTGCAAGCAAAGTAGGTGTATGCACCAAGGGAGCAATAAAATTATCAAAATAAATGTGAAATACATTTATGATATGAATAAAAAAATAAAGACTGTAAATCCAATGCTGACCTCAATTGCTAATGCAGATACACACACAAAACCCAAACAAATACAATATTAAGTAATACTATATTTTAGTTAAATGCAATCATTGAATCTCTTAAGATAACTCATATAAAAAAAAGAAAATTCATGTGATAGGTAATCACTTTCATTATTTCAAGTATTAAAATAGGTTTCTGTTTCAAAAATTGTTTATATATTATAACGTCAATTCCTAAACACAGTCATAAACACCACATTAAAGCATCATAAATACATTTAAAAAATGACTGAATAAAATAACATGGAAAATCTCTTTTGGAATTTTGTTCAAGTTGACTTAAAAATCAAAAAATAAAACTGCAATGCTTAATTCAAAATTCAGTGGAATTGTTAACATATATAAAAATAGAGTAAAAATATTGCTTTCCTTCAAAATAAACACCAATATTTAAGCATTTACTTGTGTTCCCTAAAATGTTTCATTGAAACTTTCTCATCATTTTATCAATTTATGATAATTTTGACAAAAGAAGGCAGAAGGAGAAGAGCCCTGTACTTGCCTAATAACAGTGCTCAGAGTCACCAAGACTTTTCAGGGGTTGCAAACCATATTATGAGATTCAAGTGGTCAGAAAAGCAAAATGCTTTATGCTCTTATATCCTCATTTCAAGAACATTAGAAAGAAATACTCATTTTTAAAGAAATGATAAAATAAGATAGTGATCAAATAAAGTATTGCTTTTAATTATCCTCATTTCATGTAAAAAGTATCCTTTCATTTATATGCCCTACAAGAATTAATTTGAAAATAGAAAATTTACTTGCACTTTTAAAATTTTCACCTCATTTACTTTTAAAATTTTCACATTGTCTCTTCACTTATCATGTCTCTAAAAAGCCGTACATATTTTAAGACAATGAAAATATTGCAGAGACATAATTAATACCAACTCAGTAACAATAAGCTGTCCAAGTCTGAGGAATTAGCCATTGAAAACTTAATGAATAGCTGTGAAACATTGTCATATATAGCCAAAGATGTGACTTTACAGGTGGAAGGCAAACAAAATGCAATGGAGGAAGAGCAGCCTTCTGAAAAGAATTGATCATAAGGCTTTCAGAACCTTTATTTGCTGATGAAACACTAGTCAAAATGAGAAGAAATGGCTGCAAAATTCTATGAACATCTAGCCAATCTTTGGAAAAGACTATAATGTTCAGTAAAGTACAAGGACT